>JARWLC010000014.1:13374165-13661665 GCA_033318265.1 Phyllotis vaccarum | reverse complement strand
TTTTATTTTATTTTTGGTGAAGGGCTTACAGTAGAGATTTTTCTGCTTTCCTTCCTTTTTTGAGACAAATACCTTACTTTCTAGCTTCAAAAGTTTAAAGATATAGAGAAATTCTGCTAAAGAATAAATTATTTGCAGAATATCATGCCATACAGTCTAGATCACACTGAGAATTTATGTGGTAAACCTTATATGAGTTTGGACTTGCAATGATACCAATTGACTTGAGACTCAGGGATCCTTGGGGTAAGGTGAGGATCTTTCCACAAAGGATGGATGTGGAGATTTAATAAAGTTTCAGAAGTTTTGGAGATATCAGAGGGAATCTACCCACAGTCTATGTGGGGGGGTTAGTAAAAGCTCCAGAAGTCCCAGAGCTCTAACCACAGTCAGTCTAGGAAAATCAGAGTGGTGATTCAAACCTCTAATCCCAGCACAGGGAGTATCCTGGGAGTGGTGACCTACACCCTTAATCCTAACTGAGTCAAGGTCACTTCAGATTATAGAAGGAATTCCAGGCTCCCAAGCAGGTGTGTTGGGGCCATGCCTTAATTACCAAAAAATACTTAAGTCAGGATTCAAACCCAGAGAGATCCATTCCAAGGGAATGGAGGCTGAGGAAGCTAGAAGACAGCTGGGTAAGATTTGACTGTAGTGTTTATTTCCTCTAGTATCTCCAACTTCTTCAGAGATCTATCCCTGAGTCTCATTCATTCGTGTTACAGATGGATATGCTTCTGGAGGACACAGGCATCTGTTGCTGTTTCATGAGTTTTAAGGTTATGATTTCTAGAATCCATCTTTTTAACATAATTTAATCAACATTTAAAATAAAAGAATTAGAAAAAGGAAGATACAGAAATAGAATTTAAGGGGGTTATTTCCCTTAAAAAGAATTCTTAATTACAAATGTAGAGTTCAACATTCTGTCAAATAATACAGAAATAAATCCATTTTTCTTGCCAGGATGCAATTCACTGCACAAATTAATTCCCATTAAATTAAGAATGACAGAGGAAGAAGTTGTGGAGTTTACCAAGGTATTTCTGGAGAAAGCTCATTCTGGACTGTGTTGTGTTTCATTTGGACATTTTGTCTACACAGACAATGCTGTGTGTAACCCTGGGTCAAGATTAGAGAACATGACTAGAAACAGTTTTGATTAGAAAAAAAATTATAGATAAATTACATACTCAAGTCTGAGAATCTGTAATATTTATAAAATTCTTAGGAAGAGGAAGGACAAATAGACTTTGTTGATCCCACAAAACCTCCCTACCAAAACAAACAAACAAACAAACAAATCAAAACAAGGGAAAACACTTATTTTTTTATTTCTCATCAAATATAGACTCTCTTCCTGCCATAGTACAGTTTTTTACTTACAGTTTGAAAACCTCAGTAGCAACGTAGTTTGATTCCCACGAGTTTGGTTCCTCATCTGCCCAAGCAATAAAGCTTTATCAGTTTCAGGCTGTTTCTATACTGTACCAAATTAAAGAGAGATTCACAGTGCTCCAAGTACTTTGAGTTACCAAATATGACATTTAAAGCATGTGGTTTTCAAATGTCATTAGACAAAAATTAATATGCTGTTAGTACCTTTCTTAATTATTTTCCTCTTTTTCTGTTTGGAATATTTTGAGTCTGTTTTGTTAGTTGATTATAACTCTAGTAGATGAATATTAATGAGAATACACAGATAATGATGCCATATGACAAGATTAGATTTATAAGAGAGTTTACCCTGAATGAAATTTGTGCAGAAATGAGCTTATTATATATTTATTCATCCAAAAGTGCTTAACTATGCTTTTATTGCATATTTAATGTATTTGTGGAGTTTAGAATAAAAAACAGTACAATAAAATAGTTTGTTTTTATATTCTAATGCAAATATATTTGACAAGCAATCATCAAGCTAAAAGGTTTAAATGATACAAATATGCTTTTCCTTTTGGTGTTGTATGTGACAATGAATTATGTTTTTTTCCCCCAGTGGGGGCAGGTGTGCTCACCCCTTTGAATGGAAGCCAGACATCAAAGTTGGACACCTTCCTAAATTTCTTGCCATCTTATTTTTTAAGATCATAAGAAACCTTGCTGTCCCCTTTTCTGCTAGACTGTGTGCTAAGCCCTCTCTCTGGATTAGGCTATCTCTACCCACCCCACACACACACATTGCTGAAATTATACCACACCTAGCGTTTAAGTGAGCATTAGAAATCTAAACTAGGGTTCTCAGACTTGTGTAGTAAACACTTTGCACATTGATTCATCTCCCTATATATGAGAAATGCTTTTTAAGGTAGCCAGAAAAAAAATTAATGAAGAAGACAATTATTTAACAATGTACAAATAAGAGAGTAAGCTCTCCCAATAATATCTTCTAAGAAAAGATGGTGTGATAACCAACCCTGAGGTAGGATCTCAGACAGAAAATAAGGGTAAATTATTAAAAAAAAAAAGAGAGGGTGGAAATCTCTGGGTTATGTGAAAGTCAAGAAACCCGTTGGGGCTAAGTTCCTAGAGACTTAAAGTAGGAGCATGATTTCATTGATATAGTCATTGAAAAGATCCCTTAAGCTAAAAGGTAGAAAAACCCAATTCTGTGGGGGATGAACAGAAAAGGTAGAGCAAAATAAAAATGTAAAAGGCTGAAGGGGGGGGGAAGGGTCATGGACTATTGTACCTCGAGAACTGAATAGCCAATGAAGCCATGACCTCCCCGCCTCTGTAGCCACTTACAGTGGGCCTCTGCAAAACTGGACCCTCCAACAGTCAGAAATGGAATGGGAAGAATCTTGTGAGTTTTAAATCTCCATGAAGAATGACTTCTTTATTTTGGATGTGAACTATTAGGGAGTGAAGCATTGGGGGAAGAAATATAGCACTCTGGGCTTTCCATGAGGAGATTACAAATAAACAAACAAACAAACAAACAAACAAACAAACGAATGAATGAATGAATAAATAAATGAATGAATGAACAAACAAACAAACAAGTCAGCCAGTTTCTTTTCCCATTCCTACTGCCATGCCATGCTTTACCTACTTTGTTTGACTATATCTTTCTCCTAATTATGATTCCAACTAGTGTTATATAAACAGCATAAAAAAAAAATCTTTTGGAGGAGTTTGTAACAGATTCTCAGTGTCACAGTCCTTCATCAAAAGTGTCATGGCAGGAATTCAGAGCAAAAATTTGTAAACAAGAATGGACGCAGAGGCTTTCTCCTCATGGCATACGCACCCTGCTTTCTTATACACCAAGAACCACCTGCTTAAGTGTCATATTATTTACACTGGATCTTCCTACATTAAACGAAAATGTTCTGTGAGATAATGCTCTTGTACACTATAAACATTTCTTACTAGCATTGGCTTATTAATGAAATGCTGATTGGGCAGTCGCCAAACATGAAGTATCAGTGGAGTAACTAGACTAGGAGAATTCTGGGAAGAGGAAAGGCAGAGCAGCAGGTGCCAGTCAGATGCAGAAGAGACAAGCTGAGAACAAAGGACTAATAAAAGGTACCAAACCACATGACTAAACGTAGACAAGAATTATAGGTTAATTTAAGTGTAAGAGCTAGTTAGTGATATCCTTGAGCTACTGGCCCAGCAATTACTGTAATATTAAGCCTTTTTATTTGGGAAGTGACTACTGGCTATTTGAAAGTTTCTGATGAGACAGAAACATCAGACTACACTAGTCCTACAAGATCGTCCATATGCCAGTCTTACGGAGAGATTCTTCAAATGCGGATCCCTCATCACAGAAAACTTTAGCCTTCATCAAGTTGTAAAGAAACTAACCAGGACAACCATCCAGAACTGTGGAACAACATGAGCTTTTTCTTAAGCTTCCTTGGTTACTATATTGTGTGACGGCAGTAGAAAATAAACTAATGTAGAAGTTGGTACAAGGAGAAGAAGGGTTTTTACTCTTAAGATTCTGAATATGGAAAACACTCAGATCTTTGGACTAGAAGAGAAGTTGAATATTAGATGTAGATCGTCACAGGATAGTATAGTCAGAGTCTAGAGATAATAGTGCTGAAATTAAAAGAAACATTAGAAGCATATCTCATAAGCTGTAGAGGAAAATGGGAAATCCATTATCAAAGAAGTCAAAAGTCATTCACTGCATATTTTTGAGAAATTTGTCTGAAGCCAAGTTTAAAAGTAAAAGATTAATTTATTCAGGAAAGAAGATTTCAAGACAATAAAAGATCAAGGTTGTGGCACAGTTTTACTATTACTCTTTTTTTTCATATTATGATATTTTTATGAAAAAATGTCTTTTTATCCATGTATCCCTTTACTCCCCCCATTCCCTCCTCCTAATCCCTCCCAGTCAGCCTTCAGCCTCCCTCTATTCCCCCATCCCTTCACCCCAAAGGGCAAGAAGTCCTAAGGTGGGTCAGCTCAGCTTGGCAGATTCACTCCAGGCAAGTCCGATTTCCTCATCCCAAAGTCAAGGGTGGGTCAGGTGTTCTTCTGCAGGGAATGGGCTCCAAGGTGTCAACCCACACATAGGAACACAATCTGGCCCCATCTCTCGAAGCTCCACATACTGCTCATGCCAGTTGACAGTTGCCTAGCCTTGGAGGGCCTAGCTCCTTTTCCCAATTGAACTCCAGTGGCTGTTCTTAATATAGTGAGCCTTCCAGAGCTCTAGCCAGTCATCACTGTGGAACTTTTCCTCATAGTCCCTATCCTCTTGCTCATACAGACTCTGCTCTCCTGCTCTCAGCTGGACCAGGAGCTCATCCCAGTGCTCAGCCATAGATATCTGCCTCCACCTCTATTTATTGTTGGATGTAGGTGGTTATTCATTTGTTTATAAAGGAAGTCCTGTTTAGGCATCCCTTCCACTATTGGTCGAAGACCTAGCCAGAGACATCCTGTGAGTTCTTGGAGGTTTCCCTAACATCCTGTCTCTTTACAACACCACATTGGCTTTCTCTATCAAGATATCCATCTCTTTTTTGTCTCCCTCTTTGTTGCTCCTCTCATTCAACCATCTCCATCTTTCATGATTTTTTTCCCAACTCTTGGTGGTTGCTGCCCATTATGACATCAATTTGCTAAGGTGATCTTCTCTATTTTCTCTTCTTAGGGAAGTCTCTGGATGACTCTCTTAGGTTCTTTTTGATCTCAAGCTGATCATGGGTTGTAGTTTGTAGCTTGGGTATTCTTTGCTTTTTGTCTAAAATCCATTTATGAGCGAGTCCATCCCATGCCTGTCTTACTGGGCTTTTGATACTTACCTATCCAGGAGCCTGGGAGATCTTTCCATTTTCTGATATCCTCTTCAATTTCTTTCTTCAGTGACTAAAGTTTTTGTTAAAAATGTCTGCTACTTCTTTGGTTAGAGCTATGCCAAGATATTTAATGTTATTTCCAGCTATTATAAAGGGTGATGTTTCCCTTATTTCTTTTATCCTTATTTTATAGGAGGGCTTTGATTTATTTTAAATTGATCTTGTACCCTGTTACATTGCTGAAGGTGTTTATCAGCTGTATAAGTTTCCTGGTAGAATTTTGGGGTCACTCATGTATACAATCATATCATCTGAAAATAGAGATAGTTTGACTTCTTTGCAATTTGTATCAACTTAATCTCCTTTTGTTCTCATATTGCTTTAGCTAAAACTTTGAGAACTATACTGAATAGATAAGGAGAGAGAAGACAGCCTTCTTGTCTTGTTCCTGATTTTAGTGGGATTGCTTTGAGTCTATTTTGTTAGATATTAGGATGGCTACACCAGTTTGTTTCTTAGGACCATTTGATTGGAATGTCTTTTTCCCAACCCTTTACTCTGAGCCTGTGTCTGTCTTTGAAATTGAGGTGTGTTTCTTGTATGCATCAGAGGTATGGCTTCTGTTTTTGTATTCATCGTGTTAGAATGTGTCTTTTTATAGGTGAATTGAGTTCATTAATATTAAGGGATATTGATGATCAGTGATTATTATTTTCTGTTATTTTTGGTCATAGCTTATGTGTATATCTCTTCTTTGGGTTTTTCTTCCATGAAATTATCAATTGTTTGTGGTTTAATAGATGTATCTGGTTTCCTTACATTGGAGTTTTCCCTGAAGTGCTTTCTGTAGGGCCAGATTTGTAGATAGGTATTCTTTAAATCTGGTTTTGTCTTGAAATATCTTGTTTACTCCATCTATGGTGATTGATAGTTTTACTGAGTATGGTAGTCTGGGTTGGCAGCCATGCTCTTTTAGTGTCTGTATAAGATCTGACCAGGACCTTCCTGTTTTCATTGTTTCCATTGAATAATCGAGTGTTATTCTGATAGGTCTGCCTTCATGGGTAATTTGGCCTTTTTCCTTTGCAGCTCTTAGTATTTTTTCTTTGTTCTGTAGGCTTTTTGGCTTGATTATTATGTGGCAAGGAGACTTTTTTTGGGAGAGGGGCTCTAGTCTATTTAGTGTTCTATAAGCTTCTTGTATCTTTATAGGAACTTCCTTCTTAAGGTTGGGAAAGTTTTCTTCTATGATTTTGTTGAATATATTTTCTGTGCCTTTGAGCTGGTATTCTTCTTCAATTCCAATTATTCTCAGGTTTGGTTTTTTCATGGTGTCCAAATTTCCTGGATGTTTTGTGTTGACTTTTTTTGCTTTTAGCGTTTTCTTTGACTGATGTCTCTATTTTCACTATTGAAAATTTCGCTCCAGAGATTCTCTCTTTCATTTCTTGCATTCTGTTGTTATGCTTGCATATATAGTTCTGGTTTGTTTCTTCAGATTTTCTATTTCCAGCCTTGCCTTGTTTCATGTCTTCTTTGTTGCTTATATTTCAAATTTTAATTCCCAGAATATTTCTTTCACCTGTCTGTTTTCTTTTTCTTGGTTTTATTTTTTTTTCAGGGATTTGTACATCTCTTCCAGTTTTTTGTTTGAATTTTCTTCTATTTCTTTAAGGGAAATTTTTATGTCCTCTTTTAAAGCTTCTATTATCTTCATAAAGTTGTTTTTAAGGTCCTTTCCTTTTGTGTCACCTTCATTATTACGCTCAGGTCTTGATGTTTTAGAACTACCAGCTTCTTCTGGTGGTGTCTTTTTGTTCTTTATATTTTTATTATTGTACTGTCATCTGCCCATTGCTTCTTTGGTTCTCTCTTAAACAGGTCTTTGTGGGCTCTTAGTTAGTTGTGAGCCCAGGGGCTGAGTGTCTCTAGACATTGTAGAGGTTGCTCTTATTTGCCTCTTAGTTGGCTCTATGCCAAGGAGTGTATGTCTTCAGTTGTCACAGGCACCATTCTTAGTTGGGTTTTGATTAGCTCTTATTTGGGTCTTAGTCAGCTGTGGACCAGGAGGCTTTGGGGTCTCCAGTTGCTGGCCTGTGATGATGCAGACTGTGGTTTGGGTGGGGTTTGGTCTGTGGGATCCTTCCAACTGTGTTTTGCTTGGGATTGAACTTGGGTAGGGGGTCTCCCAGCTTTTTTGGTTTAGGGCAGAGCTGGGTGTTGTTGGGGTGCCATTGGCTGTGTCCCTGGGTTGGGGTTCAGAGACCATGGTCTCTTACACATGAATAAGACCAACATGTGAGTCAGATAAAAATGAAAATAAAGCTTAAACTTGTAGTCGAGTCATAAACTGAGAATGAAGCAATGCTTGCCAAAAATAAGTGTGCCAGTAAAGAAAAGCCTTATGCCCTGCTTCACAATAACTGAAAGTATCCTCTGGGCAAGGCCTCTCATGAAAGAAAATCTATTGTTTGCTCCTGTATAGCAATTGCCTCATAATATAAAAGATGCTGTAACTGTGATTCCACATGGGGAGGTTCTACCCCAAGATACCACTGGAACTTTGTAATGTGACTCAATTGGTACTGGCTTTAAATACCCAAAAGGTGCAAAATTAAGGGGCTATGGATTTTTTCTCCATAGTTTAAGAAAAAATAGACTTATAAACAATTGTGTAAAGCTGCATAGATGAAACCTAGATTATGGCAGAGATTACAAAGTGTTGGCAATTACAAAGTCAAGAGATACCAGTCAATGAAAGCTGCACACAAGAAATGGGGGCTGCCCAAGAGAGAAATAGATGTTACAGGAAACAAAGTTAGAAGGGTGGAGCCATCTAATCCCTTTGAAACTAAATTCCGATTCTGGACAGAAACTGAAAGATTCAGTGTTTTCCCTGGTGAGTTTTGGTCTTTGGTTTAATCTTTCCTGCTGCACTTCCATTCTTCCCTTTGAAGTGGTAATGTGTATTCAGTGCTGATGTGTTACAGGACAGGCCAATAGGGTCAAACCAGTTGCCAAGTCATACACATAATATACCTCCTTATGAGCCAATCTGGAGTTTGCCTGAGGGCATAGCCACAGGCAATATTCAGCTCCTAATTGTGTCCTGCAAATGAGGAGCAGTCACTCAATATCAACAAATCAGGACATGGACTGGGTGTGGGGAGAAGGGTCTTTAAGGCTCTCCCCACTGTTGAATAAATAAGTTTGCTGTTTACTTTTCACTCCTCATGTCTGATTCTTCTCATCCCCTACCCCAAGGGAGATAGATGGTAGAAACCAGCAACACTGCTACACGGATAAATATTTTTCTCCACACAGGTTAACAGTTAAGAGATTGCCTTGAGTCTCAGAAAAGATTTCTGTCTTTCAAGTTTACAAACTGAATAAACACATTTTATATTATAGCATGATGCTGGGTCTGTGGAACCCAGGAGCAGAATGCAATGCTTTTAATAAAAAATGTTCTTCATTGGCTTGGGTTTTTGGTAGTTGGTCCCCAAGTGGTATTTTGAGGAAATTAGGGGATTCTTGGGAGATAAAGTCTTGCTTTGGGAAGTATGTCAAGGTGGTGTCTTTGAGGGTTCTTACCATACTTCCTATTCTCTCACTGATTATTGTGTGTAGGAAAATAAAAAAAAGTGATCATCCGCATTCGTAATTTTTCCAGCATGCCATGCCTTCTCTGATCCAAAATAATTTTTAAAGTTTATTTTGCTTATTATATTTTACAATAGCAACAAAGATGTAACTAACCAACTATAAAAGGCCAATCATTTTCTTCAGTTGAGTACCCACTGAGAAGACCTCCAGTTGCAAATAGTGCTGAACCTATGTATGTACAAACCATCCTGATTAAACACACTAGGTCTTAAAGAAAAGAGTCAATATCAGATGGAGGCATATAGGGAGAAAGGATGAAAAAGGTGCATGGGAAGGAGATTGAACAGGACTGGGGTTTATAATAACCAGAATACATTTTATATGTATGAAATTGTTAAGGAAAAACTCAGTAAAAGCTATGAAAAATGAACAAAAATGGGGAACAAAATATACTAACTATAAAGATCCTGCATAGATCCAAACTGGGGAATTCAGTGTGGGGACAAAGTAAATAATACATTAGCAAATGAGTCTGAAAGCAAGAGGGTTTTGTGTATAGATTGAATGCAACAGAAATACCAGCCTGGGTGCTTATGAAACAAGGGAACAGAGAGAATGGCTGGGCCACTTAACATAGAAACTCAGGGAAGGAGGGAAGACCATCATGAGCAGATAGAAGACAAGGACTCAAGAAGACTTAATTATATTAGATGTTTTTATACATCTAAGTGAGATGTTGATTAAGCAATTTTAAAATTCTGAGTCAAGTTTCACAATAAATATGGAATTTTATTTATAATATCATTGGAGTGCAAAATAGCACTCATGCAAATATATATTTCTTTGTTGCTATTCAGCAGATCAATTTATTTATTTCCTCCCTTCCATGTACCCAGTTATGTGGGTTACTAACATATTTATAAAAAAAATCATTCACCAAGAAGATAACATGTTTACATATATATTTCACTCAAATTAATTTATTTGTGATTAGTTAAATAATACTGTAAATTTATATTATCAAAATTGGTGAATATTATTCAGGCATGAAAATTAGCCTATGACTGGATATGTATGAAATCCTCAGCCCAGATAAAGCAGTAGAATCTATGAATTTTTTTTCTCCTATTAAAGGGGCTTTAAGAGGTATATTCCTGCTGATAAACACCCTGTCTATCTAGCCTCAGAGAAGCCAGTCTGTGCAAGTTAATTGCTTAGACATGACAGTACAGAGAGCAGCATTAATAAATGGGGTGTAGTGGGTTGTAGAAAGAACAGATGTGAGTTTTCTGCTCCACTGTACGATGAATTAATTCTCTATCTCTCCATTTATATACTGCAGTCACCACTAAAGACCTGTGTTAAAAACAATGGTGACACAACCTTCACACAGTCCCCACTATTTCTAAAGGCTCCAGTGGTTTTTCAAATCTCTCCTGTAAGATGTAGCCCTTCTTAACGGTGACGGGAAGAGGGGAGGTGCTTTTATTTGAAATGCTGCTGAAATATGATTTTTGTTTCTGGTTCCTCTAAACATGTTCTTACAGACCTACTGCCTGGAGAAACTAGAATTGTACAATTACCTATAACTTTGTCCCAGTGGAAAATACAGTTGAAATATATTGTTCAGTAAATTTTGCCATTTTTTTTTTCATCCGCCTCAAAAGATGCATGTCTTTTAGCTCCCAGGAAAATAGCTTTTATTAAGAGTAGAAAGGATTGATTGATCCATGAAGGAAATGCACATATTTAAATACCACATGGAAATAAATGTAAATTTTGTCACAGACTTCATTATGTGGTGTCAAATGTCGTGAACAAACCATATGGGAATTTATTGCTTCGCTGTTTTACCAAACACTCTGAGAATCTATTACCAGAAAGAACTTACATTATATTCTTCAAGCTTTTCTAATATGTTCTGAACATTGTGGTAGGCATTTATATTGCTAGAATTCCTCAATGCTCATAGTAGGCTACTATGATGGTAAGAATCTCTGCTTACGGATCAGCATCTTCTCGATTAAAACTATGGGTCTGCATTTGTAAGAGAAAAGAGGTCAGGCATATGTAACCCATCATGATTCAGAGAATTCTACCTCTAACTTATTCAGCCAAGTACTTTCAGGGAAGCTCTATATGTTTAGCTGCATAAACACTGAGAGAATCACAAAAGATATAAAGAGATAATTTGTCTTCTAGGCAATCTGGACAAGGTCAACTCTGCTTATCTAGAAATTCCACAATTACTGAATGCTTCACTTTACAGTATCTAGGAATTTATATGCTTTTAAAAAGTCAATCAATAGTGACAAGAGTAATATCATTCAACAATTATAATGAAAAGTGTATATGCCAAAAGATGATAAAAAAAAAAATACATCCATGACTGCTTAATTATAGGGCAGATTTAGTGCCAAATTAACTACATTTCAACTTATTCCAATCATGGAAACTCAGAATCAAAACTTTGGAGCAATAAATCTTCACTTAAATAGCCTTGGGATAAATTGACACCTATCAAAATATGAAGCTTCTGTATATCATCACTCCCTCACACTCCAAGAACATCTTTATTAAAAGTCATTATTTACCTGATTAGAACTCTATTCAATGCTTCAACAGCAGCAAACTAACAAGCCAAGTGATTTTTCCAAGACTTTCACCAGCCATGACGACAGGGCTCACAATGAATCCTACAATATCGCAGTGCAAATTATGAAATAGTTTCTTTGAAGAAAGACAAAAGCCACTTTAGTAATGTCCAAATAAAATTCTTAGTGATTGTCCAAACTCTTCAATACCCCAGAGAAAGACACAGAGGGTCAGAACATCTAGATAGGACACGTTTCTAATCCAAGGACACCAGATAAACTGTGTTTAAAACATGCCAATTTATATGGTTTTAAAAGTTACTGTTAATCATCTATATACTATGTGTCTATTTGCAGCCAATTTAATCAGAAGAAGGTATCAAAAATGTTCAAAAAACCCCTCAAATTACAGAATGATATTTCAGTTCTTGGGGTGTGTGTGTGTGTGTGTGTGTGTGTGTGTGTGTGTGTGTGTGTGTGTGTGTGTGATATCCATGGAAATGGGAAGGAGGCCAGATGTTATTGCCTTCCAAGTTATCTTTTGTGACATAACCTTTCACTGGACTCAGAGCTCACTGATAGGCTAGACTTACTGATAGGTCATTGAGTTTGGAGGATCCACCTGTGTTTACCACAAACCATGCCCCCAAGGACCATTGTTGCAGAAGTATACACTTATGAACTGTGTGGAGTATGGAGCTTCACATTAGAGCCTTCATGGTGTCTAGCAGGTACTTTAAAAGATGAGCTATCTCTCCACTTCACCACCCTGGCTCATCTCAGTTTTAAATTATTTTTTTTATATAATATCATCATAATTCATCCTAAAATTATTATTCCAATCCTAAAAATCCATTGAATGCTCACATTGCACACATAAAGAATGGCTCACTATTTTGTTATGGTTTTGTAATCAACAACTTTAGGATGATATTGACTATCTGGAGTGTAGTATAAATGAATTTGTACATAGTTAAGAATTATTTTACATTGTCTTCAAACAAATATTGAAGCTCCTAGAAATATTTAATTTTATAAAAGATTCTCGTATGCCATTAGTTTTAATTACCTGAAATCTCAGGATTTTCTTTTTCTTTTCTTTTTATTTTTAAAATGTGTTGTGAATATAAAGACAAAATGTCACCTAAAACACCATGATACAACGTAGGGAACTTCCTCACAAACCTGTGCCAAGTTGAAACTCTTTTAAGGTGAAACTCAGTTTTTTTTCTCATCATTTGCCAAATAATATTGAAGCAGAAACAAAGTAAATAACAAAGAATAAATTAGGGCTGTGCAGCTAAAACTAGTTCTTTCAAATAGGTATCCAGTGGGAAGGCTGTGATATTCTTAAAACTCCAGTGGACTCATTCAAAGACAGAAGATGAATAATCAAATAGCTCAATAGGACACACTTTGATCAAGTTACAAAAGGTTTGTTTAAAGGTTGACATTTAATCTGAAAGCAAAGTTAAAGTAACAAACCCATCAGAAATTTCACTCTAGAAAATTACAAAACCACTTATGCTAGGAGATTTTATCAAATAGAAAAATCAAAAAGTATCATTGATGATAAATACCACAATGAGAACTTTAAAACATTTGTGCTTCCAGTGACCATAGTAATAAGGCCTTGCATTTCTATTCAATTTATATTTTGAATTATTGTATATATACAATATATTATATATACATAATATATATGCAAACTAAAATTTTAATTTTCTACATGGCTGATGTGATGGCTAATCTTGGTTGTGAGCTTGATTATGTCTGCACTCAACTAAAAATCAAGAAACTAGGCAAAATTCTGTGGGGCTTTCTTTACTAGGATTTAAAGTGGGAATACCAACTCCTAAACTAGACAATATCTTCTGATATTAATCTACATAGAAAGACATGAAGCTTTTACTTTATCTTGCTTGCCCTTAGTCTTACTAGTAAATTTGTCTATACTTTTGCTGCAGTGTTCCTTTGTTGACTGTCATTAGTCGAATATTTTAATTAACCTGAGTTTTCTCATAAGTAAAATGGTGATGATAATCCCAAATCCTTGATAATATGACTTTTAGATAGGATCACAAATACAGAGTTTTGAATATAGTTTCATGCGTAGATGCTCAGTTGTTTAGTACAAAACATTATTGTACCTACTACAGTTAGCATTTAGTTCTCACTATGTGTCCAAAAAACAAAAAACAAAAAACCCCAAACTTATAAACTACAGAGACTCTTAATTTCCCTGTGCAATCCCTGTTTATTCTACATGTAGTTAAAGCCTAGAGCTTTCCTCAATTTGGAAATGAGAAATGAAACCACACTTATCTCCACTAGAATTATACTTGGATAGTGGTAAAATTAGCTTAATAATCAGTTAATATTTAAGAATTTAAAATCTTACTGATCAATGATTAGTATTTTAACAATAGAAAGTATCTGATGAGGACTCTCAGTCTCAGAAAAGGTAAGGGAATAGTCAAACTTGACCTCATGCTAGGTGCACAATATGAAGTTAGTCAAAGACAATCCTCTTCAACTCATTTGAGTCATGAATAGGACCTTGTTCTTTGAAAGTTGTCACTGCCATAAACCCCACTTCTGGGGCAAGAATTAGTGTGTCTCCTCGAATAAATGCATAGACCACATCACTGTCCATGGACATTAAAAGGTATTTCCACAAGTTTAGGACACACTCTAAGAATAGAAAAACAACTGGAAACCATTCCATAACATTATATTTTAAGCTTAAAATTATTACAAACCTTTTATATTTCTTTAAATTAATTTGCAGTAGTACTGGAAACTTGATGAAGGAGAAGATACAAAAGGAAGTAAGATCTACTTATATTGCACAGATCGTAATTTATAGGAAGTAAGATCTACTTATATTGCACAGATCGTAATTTATCTTATAATAAAATCCCGGAGCTAGATATTGGGGTAAATGCTTAAAGAGCAGAGAAGCAAAGGCATAAGCCACTACAGAAACTTTTCACCAAGATTGTATCCCAAGACTTAATGACTCAGTCCTCAGCAGGAAGGGAAGGGAGGCAAAGGGTGTGTGTGTGGGGGGGTGAACTCTTGCCTCCTTCTGTCTTTTATTCCCCTCTCTGCCCAGTCCTATCAATTCCCGTCTCTAGCTTCTTAGTGATGGCATTAGTGGTGTGTGAGCTTCTCAAGTACTGGGAGCAACAGCATAAGATCCCAAGTGCCGGGAGGAAAAGTGCCACCATTGCCTGGTTCTTTTGGACTGGATTAATTTTGTGTAGTCCAAGTTGGCCTTGAACTCACAGAGATCCAGACAGATCTCTGCCTCCCAAGTGCTAAGATTAAGGGTATGTGCCACCACTGCCTGACCTCTGTGACTAATTCTGTGGCTGGCTCTGTCCTCTAATCTTCATGCAATCTTTATATCTTTTGAGTACAAACAATATATCACCACATAGCTATGAAAAACTTTTGTTTTGCAGACCTATATTTGTATCTTGTAAAATTGTGCAGTTTTTCTACATATTGTATATCTCTTATGAATGCTATAACAGAATTTTTTCATGTAATAAAAGAATAACATGAATATGAAAGCTTAGGATTATCTACACACACACACACACACACACACACACACACACACACACACACACATACTTTTGCTGCAGTTGCAACTGTTGCCAGAAATTTGAATCCTAATAACTTGTACAGAGGGCCAGTGTTTCTACAATATTAAAATATATAAGAAGGTTATTAAAATTGACAAAGCATGGAAATACAGATTATTTTAATCTGTGCTAAAGTGTTAAAATTTGAAGTTCTGATTGATACTTTTGAGGCCTGCTGAGTTGGTTTATTCTGGTTTCAATTAAAAAGACAAAAAAGAAAAAAAATGAATGAATGAGTAATTCTACCAAATGATAAAATGATTACATGTATAAATAATTATTATTTCATAACATTGTAATTATTTGTTAATAAAAATAAATTGTTGTGATAGTTAAGAAACCAAGTTTTTAACACAAATTGCCATTAAATTTGATCCATCATTGTTTGAGAAACTATAGGTATAAGATATTGTAAGGAAAGAAACACAAAACTTGGTTATTCTGTTTGTCAACACTATGATAAAATACCTGAGATAGCTGGGCCTAAAAGGAAGAAATATTTGTTTTTGTTCATACTTTTCCAGTCAGTCACCTGGCCTCATGATGGGTCATTTCATAAAATGGACAACTAATAAAAATGACAGAGGGTCATTTCATGGCAGCTGGAAGTACCAAGAGAGAAAAGGAGCAACTGAACATGAGATCTCTTAAAGAGCATACCTTCCATTATGCCTACCTCTTACATTTCCTATCACCTAATAGCACCAATGCCTAAACCAAACCTTCAACAGGCAAGGCTTTGTGAGCATTTAAAACATAAACTCTAGCAAAACTCTCTTAAAATTTTATAAAATTAAATGATTAAAACATATGTATATCATCCTAGTAGTCATTTCAGAATCAACCACAGGGAGGAAGTACTATGTGTTGTGCTTTGAAATGCAATTAAGAATGCACAATAGCAATATATTTGTAAATATCTGGCTAAGTAAGAATGTGTTGCAACTAATAAGTCTAGATAATTCAGCCGTTGGCCAGGAGTTGAGTGGCAATAATAGTAACAAATAGTGACTGTCTTCTCTTTTATCCTTCATCTTCATTAGATGTGTGAGATTAAGGATATCAGAACTTAATCAGGCCAAGCAGTTCGTAAGGCTTTAACTCTAGCCTCTGTGAGTCCAAGACTAGGCTGATTAATATAATGAGTTTCAGGTTAGCCAGAACTATGTAGTAAGACACTGTCTCAAATGAAAATTAAATAAATAAAAGCAAACAAATAAAAATCAAACACTTAAGGGACACCTGAGTATAATAGTACATAAATTTGTTCAGCATTAGAAATCAGTAGCTCAACAATTATCCAAGTATTCCCAGAACTGACGAAGTTTTAATATAATATATATATATATCTCCTTACCCCCAAGAAAACTCAGATTGTCAGAAGGATGGAAATGTTTGATTTCTCTAATTACTGAGAAAAATATGGCATGTCATAAAGAAATAGCTACAATAATATGGATATATGTATAAAAAGTAATGGTTTTAATGCTATATATTTCCTTTTACTTTCTAATCAAGAAACTTCCAGTTGGAGGAGAAGCAGAGGACAACTATGCTACTCTGAGAAAAGGTACTGAGCCCCATGGCTGAACAGGATAAGAGTCATGGGTTAGTTTAAAGGTAAAGAGTTAGCAAGTTACATGCCTGGGCCTTAGGCCGATCAGCCTAAAATTAATGTAAGCACCGGTGTGTCTCTGCGGGTCTGTGGGTCTGCAGGCCTAAACCTTGAGGCTAGGCCTGAAAGTCCTGGCCAGAAACCTCCTACTACAAGTTGGTTCACTAAAAGCCTTCTTTATCCCTGGAGTCCAACATATAAATAGTGTCTAGAGTGGCTGTAAGCAGTGTGAGGTTTCATATGTATGGCATTCATATTTAAAGAACAATGTAATATTTAACCTCCCATAAGTAACTCAGTGTCATGTATTGAAATGGTAATGCTGCCAGCTGACATGTGTTTATTTGCTTGATATTTACTCCACATTTACCTCCTTTACAGAAAAATTAAAAGACAGATTGAGCCTCTCTGTAGTAGGAGATTTCTGGCCCTGACTTTTGGGCCTAATCTCAAGGTTTAGGCCCACAGACCCACAGACCCGCAGAGACACACAGATGCTTACAATTAGTTTTAGGCTGATCGGCCTAAGGCCCAGGCATACAACTTGCTAACTCTTTACCCTTCATCTAACCCATGATTCTTCCTGTTTAGCCATGTGGCACGGTACCTTTCTTTAGAGCAGCATGGTTGTCCTCTGCTTCTTCTGGCTTCTCTCTGGCGCTCTGCCTGGCATTCTGCCCTGTGCTTCCTGTTCTCAAGAGTTTTCTTAGTCTGGTAGCCCCGTCCACACTTCCTGCCTGCCTTTGGCCAATCAGCGCTTTTTATTAAACCAGTTGGTGGGACAATTATTTACCATGAAACAACACAATCCCCTACACTTCTCCTATCAAAGCTTCCTATTAAAGCCTTGTGCTTGTTTATTCTGCTGAGAATACTTTATTTGTTGGTAGAAGTCACTAAAATCTTTGCATAGAACAATGACAAATAGAAAATGCTTTGTATTCAAATCTCCCTGTTCTATATAAAATGAGAAATATACAACATCTGTTGGGGAAAATAGCTACATTGACATTTGTTTTATACCCAATCATAAATAAGAGCAAAACTGTTCGTTCAAGGGGATGCATATGTGGGAATCCACATCTGTATCTATAGGGGACTATGGTTTTTGGCAGACACTATGACTTGCATGAAGCAACATATTTTTCTCTCTTGGACCTACCAAAGAAAAGGGTAGGGAGTATTCCCACTACATGATTAGAGGTCATGTAGAAACCATCTCATCAAATATTTATAGCACCCAGAGGCACTAACAGATCTAATAATAGTGAGCATAGTTAGCCCTATGTTGTAGCATTTAATCCCTGCTATCACTCCATGACATGTGGAAGGGTTGACAGTCAATAGCCCATGAAAGCACGCACTATGAATAATCAATTTATCACTGATGTGGCAGAGACTGAAGAGATGCTAAATATACTGAAAAGAGAATATGGTAAGAGCTGAGGTTCTATATAAGGCATAAACCAAGGTGACAGAGTACCACAGAAGACCATACAAAGATAAAATGGATAATCATAATTGATTCATCACATAAATATATGGACCAAATATACAAAATAAAAATCCCAAAGGCTGTCATAGATTCAACTACTCTGTTACATGAGTTTGTCTCACAAAACCCAACCCAATGTGAGATTACTTTTCTTTTTTTATCATAACTTTAGACTGTGTGTTAATACCGCATCTCTGGCCATTCAAAAAGCTTCAGCTAAAGGAAAGAAACATGAGTCTCATACTAAAGATCCTAAAAAATTTCTCAAAAGGAAATTAAATTATTATGTGATAAACTATTTGAAATACCAGATCACATTAACTTCAAAACAAATTGAGTATGTTTTCCATTACCATAGACTTGAGTCTTTTCAAATAACTGTGTCATTGAATATATAAGGAAGTTACATTTTCAGTCCTCAGTGTCTTTAGAATAGTATGAATTGATTCTATCTGGGGAGAAAAATATTGTATATGTACTTACTCTTTTTCTAAGGAATAAAACTAGTGCCCTAGTTTGCAAATGTCCTTTTTGTATTCTCCAAATCCCTTTTTATCTTTTCCTAATGCAGGCAGTTGGACTGTATCCATAAGCCTCCTTTGCAGCTTATACCACTGAGTTTTAGAGGAATGTGGGGGAACTGAGATCACTTATTTCGTCAAATGTGATCTTTATATACCTATCTGTATTTCCTTTGCAGTGTCCAGATACATAAAATACCAAGGCAGATCATACGGACACATAATATGTCGTCACAGCATTCAAGGTCCCCAAAATATATTATAAAGGAGAGATGTCTACAGACCCAGAGAGTAGCTGATGTTAGAGGAAGGCTTTCATTGTACTTTGTCAAAGAACATTTAGGACTTGTTCCTATAGTAAGTTAATTTTATCTTAGCTAATAATGAATAAAGAGAACATGAATAAAATTTATAGGCTCAGAGAAGAGAAAAACAGTATCAAAATGTGAGGGTCCTAATGTAGCTGGTAAAGATATACCTGGGAGAATCTTAGTCATCATGAAAATATGGGCGGTAAGTGCCAAAGAGCTTAGCCTAAAAATCTCCCCATCCTTCAGGGATGGGTGTTTAGCTCTAACTGCACAGTCCTCTTTTGAGAAAAGTTCTTCCTACTCAAATATCGCAGCTATCTAAAATTTCCAGAAAGCATTCCAAAGAGCATCAGTGGGTCTTACCTTGAATCGCTTCTGTCCTTAGAAATGAGGTGATGTCCATGATCAACCTGGGCTACAAACCTAGCTATCAAAAATGCCAACTGATGGAGAAGTTTCTGAAGGAAATGATTCAGGTGATGTAGACGCAACAGTAATATTAACAAGCTAATAATTTATAGATGTATAATAGGTTATAGATAGATAGGTGATTAATATACAAAAGATAGAGAGATAGATAGATCGATAGATAGATAGATAGATAGATAGAAGATAGATAGATAGAAGATAGATAGATAGATAGATAGAAGATAGATAGATAGATAGATAGAAGATAGATAGAAGATAGATAGATAGAAAGATAGATAGATAGATAGATAGATAGATAGATAGAAGATAGATAGATAGATAGATAGATAGATAGATAGATAGATAGATAGATAGATAGATAGCTGTTGACTCCCAAATTATTGAATTTAGAAGAAACTAAAGATAAAGCTAGAAAATGTGTTTAAGTTTTGCTTGTTTGTTTCAGGAAAAATGTAACTTCTTCACTTCTATTGATTAAGTTGATCCCTCTGGATGTTGAACAGGTCATTTCTACCTGGCCTCTCTCTGGGTGTCATGTTGCTCCTAGCATGTTAACCAGGCATCAGATTGAGTACATTGATATCAATGGTGTAAGTGTGACAGCTCTAAGGAAAAGGACTTTTCCTAATGGAAGTGTCGCAGTTCAAAGGCAAATGTGTCCATAATGGAAGTAGAACTGTTATAGCTCTGAACTGGAATGTCCCCCCAGTGGAAGTGTTATAGCTCTCAGGGGAAAGGCATTTTGGCAGTATGGAGCCAACCACACTGCACAACAAATCTCATACAAAAGATTTATTGGGAAGGAAAAAAATCCCCAGCAGAATGGGTGCCTGTGCTTGGGTAGAAAACTTTACATAGAGTTTCCTGGGTGTGGGGGTGGAGGTTTTCAGGGTGAGGATTGGTGGGATTTCAAAACAAGCCCAGAGATTGGTGGAATTTAAAGTTCAGAGATTGATGGGTTTGGGTAAATTTCAAATTCAGATATGGGCTCAGACTATTTGCTCTACAAATGGTATGCCTATCTTCTTAATCTTTTAAAGATTTCAGTTTTATTTTATTTGGATGAGTGTTTCTATGTGATGCATATGTGCCTTGGGCCAGGGATGGCAAGGAGCGGATCTGACTTTATGGAAAGCCGACATGTAGGTTTTGGCAGCTGAAGCAAGTATTTGACTGAGGTATCAGTAGTTAAGACTATTTGCTGTTCTTGCATAAGACATAGATTGTTACCTGCTATTCCAGGCCGGAACTGTCAAGACCTTACTCTAAGCACATTCTATCAGTTAAATTGTCACAGGATCAGCCTCAATTTAAGAAGAGAAATAGGCCAGATCTTGCTGGAAATAATGGAAAAGAAAGTTGCAACCCTCTTTAATACACCACTCAAGAAACCATTAAAAAATGATGTGAAAATGCAGGTGAGCCATCATGAGCAACCAGGGAACCAAATACTTTGTTTCTGTCAAGTACTAGCAGAGAAACATGGACAGAAGGATGAAGGGTGGGTAAAATGCATGAGTGAGATGTAAGAAACTGACTCACATGATCCTGGGAGATGATTGGTTAGACCAGAAATCCATAAGGCATATCAGATTTTTTTTTTTTAACAAAGTATGGTAATTTATTTTGGCCACTGGCCATGAGTGCCTTCACATTCTCCTTGGGCTAAACTTCAAATAGATTTCTTCTTCATAACATGCCACTGTCATCCTTTTTTACTGAAGCACTTACTTTAAGTAGTTTAGCTCTTAAAGATACAAATATTTTTACATTCCCAAAGATGTCTTGCTCAAGAACGTGAAAATTATTTCACTGAAATGTAATCATCAAGAATAAAGGATCTAAAACCAGCGTGAGAGCATAGATAGTAAAGGTTTGTTTCTCAAGGCAGGACCCTGGAGTTGTTCCTCACAACCCACTGAATTGTAGAAAGAAACTGACATCACAAAGTTGTCTTCTGATCCACATAGGTACTCAATAGCATACAGCCTTCTCCACACACAAGTACAATAGTAATATAGAATTTATAAGAATATAGCAGACACAAATAACATAATTACATCACCAAGTTCTCCGGTAACAGTTTCTAATAGTTCTTCACTAGCTCTCCCAAATTCCTCTCATACTTCCTTAAAAGCACGCATTTATTTAAAAACTTGATTTATTGGAAAAAAACTATAAAATGCAGAAAAACTGTTCTTTCCCATGGATCATATGTTAATATAGATTTTACTTTCTCTCTCTCACTCTCTCTCTCTTTCTCTCTCATACACACACACACACACACACACACACACACACACACACTCAATGGTCAGTTCTATTCCTCAATAACTCAGGCTGCTTCTACTAATATTAAACAGTAGTCAAGTTATATCCCTCTTATAAGTGCATTGAAAGTATAAAATATATAGACATAAAAATAATGACAAAATACCAAACTACCAAATTAGGAATACATGATATTCATTAATATATACATATGAAAACAGAACTCAGCATGTTATAGCTCTGTGCATGTGTGTCCAACGTTTTGTTTCTGTGAAGTTGAACTTAGTATCTGCTTCTATTTCAATAGATTTAAATAAAGACTTCTTTGTTTACTTATCCAGTCTAGAAAAATACACACACACACACACACACACACACACACACACACACACACACACACACACACACATATATATATTTATCAGATTCTTGCTTTTGTGGCCTATTTTTGAATTAGCTCAGGGTATTTATTAAACAGCATTGCTGTTAAAGTTTCATTAACTCTATAATTTGAACATAATTTTTTTTGCAGTGCTCTTTATTGAATGTCTTTGTTTTGTATAGTGGGATTAGAGCGATTTAACTAGTTGTAAGTTGTTCTTCTTTAACTTTGTGCAAATGATAGATTTTATGTGACCGATAATCTGGTATTGATGCTTTGGTCTTGGCCAGTCTCCACATATAACAGAGACAGTTTTTGCTATGGATCCATGGACTCTCCCTTGGTCTACAACTTAAGAAAAAGAGTTAACAGCTAACTTCTTTGCCTTGGTTTTATCTCTCTCCTTTTTGCAGTCAGATACCTGATTTACTCTGCATGAAAGCATGTTCATCATTGGAAGGAAAGAACTTAGTCCTTTTTAAGGATGGACGCATAAAGACAGTAAAAAATTGTAGTTTCTAGATAGTATATGATTCCTTTTCTTGAATTCCTAAAAAGTAAAAAGTCTCCCATCATTGTCCATTGTTTTTCACAGCAGTCACCTTGGATTCCTGAAAGAGCAGACCTTCCTAAACAGGTCATGGGAACTAAATTATCTTGAGTAATAAAAACTTCTGCAGTGCTACCTCACAAAACTGAGCTACTGGTTAACCAGACTATGTCAGCTAAAACTCATTAACTAGTCATATCCTTCTCCTCCCTTTCCCGGAATCTTCCTTTATTTAAATTTAAAGTGCATGTCAGTATCTTATCTATTAGATAAAATACTTACTTTCCATATTGTGAAGGTGACTATTTTAGCTGAGTTCCTTTCCTGCCTATTACTTTTACATTGCTTTTCTCTGTTTTTCTTGAAAACAGCAAACCTGATATGTTGGAACTTCCAGAGCTGGGCTACTGGCCTAAGACTTTAGTTCATTCATGTAAGTATCCAAAAGCTAAATAAACCCTAACCAAAGACTAAGAGGGATTCCAATACAGTCAGAGGTCTCCACCCTTGGAGCTCTTAGCAATAGTATGTTGTTATTTTAAACTTTTCTACATTTGTCTTTTTGAATTTCTGAATTTTCAACAACAACAAAAAAAAACTCAATTGGAGTCTCCTCTCCATCTGTATATTCTTGTCTGAAAATCAGCTCCAGGCAGAAAGCCAGAATTACAGTATGATACACTTCATATTTTTCCTTCTCTCAGGGATCACCTTCTCCCTCAAGCTATCTACTGAGGATGTGGTTTTTAATTTGTTTACATCCAAGTGCTTTTTTTTTTTCCTTCAGTATGTATTTTTACAGTGATTGGTCAAGTACTATATTCTTTGCTGGGGAGACAGAAGTGACTGTCTTAAAATATTATACACTTAGAAATGGCAGTTTTACCACAGACACAAAGTGCTCTGCCAAAAAAGAGCTCATTAGAATTCCCAATATCCTTATGTGCTTATGTAAAGTGTCCTCTTGTTTTCATTGAAAAACATAAGTTTCCTACATCAGTGCCTAAATACACAGCTGGTCAATTGCTTGAAGTGACTTAACATCAGCTGAAATGGCACACAAATATTTTTATGAATTTCTCTCAAAGATATGATGTGTTCTTTGGAAATTATGTTTAGGCTGATGGTGCATGAAGTATTTTTAAAATATTTGTCTTTTTATGTGTACTTTTTAGCTACCTTTCAAATTCCAAAAGTACATAAATAGTATAAGAATGCAAATTGAATTACTGTAAAATTTTCACAGCGAGGCTATTAACCCTTACACACATCATGAGAAAGGCTCTGTCATTCTGTTACATTCACTTTCCTTGACCTCAAA
Organism: Phyllotis vaccarum; assembly: GCA_033318265.1. Classification (NCBI taxonomy): domain Eukaryota; kingdom Metazoa; phylum Chordata; class Mammalia; order Rodentia; family Cricetidae; genus Phyllotis; species Phyllotis vaccarum. The sequence continues at coordinate 13,637,644 of JARWLC010000014.1, read as the reverse complement.
GTCCTTCTCATTGTCTATTTAACTGTCACATTTTCCAGCTCAAAAAGAAAATTTGCATTGTGTGTGTAATTTACATCTGATAACCTAAAAGAAAAAGTTACTGAGTGAAGAGATGCCTTGTTCAGTACCTTATGATAAGGCTATTGTGATACCCAAGCCTGTTGTGGTACCCAGTAAACAGATGATGGTTTCCCCAAATTCCCACTGTCTGTTGGTATATGGCCAGTGTCATCTGCTCCCTTTAAGGCTAGTTCAGAGTTGTAACAATGATTGATGTCACTTCTGAGCACAGTTTGTTTTCTAGTAGTAAGCAGCTGTGAAAGAATCATCTAGATGTAATTATATTATTAATTGATTTTTTTGAGTCAATGAAAAATTATATCAGATGGGTGAGTCCTAATGAAGTGAGCCATTTTTCCCCTTTTATGTTTTTGAATAAATACTTTTATTCTATGAGAATTTTCTAATTGTATGCAACATACTTTTAATCTCTCCCAGATCCATAACAACATAATTCCTTCTTAATTTCTTGTCCTGATCTTTTTGTTTTCAACTTGTGAACATACTGCTGTGCCCATATTCACAGGGCTGTGGAGTTATCCAATAGCCACAAACCAAAAGGGAAATGATTCTGTTCCTTAGTAGTCATCAATGGCTTATAGCCCTTTGGATAAAATACGGGTCTCATGAAGCTCTCCTACATCAATGCTGGAATTATAGCTAGCTTTATCTTTTGTAGGTCTTCTGTAGCTAACCACAGTTGTTTTATGTTTAGAGGTATGACAGCCATGTCATAACCATAAAATGGCTTTTCATAGTGTCCTTCTTCATATTCTATTACATTCTTTCAAACTCCTCCTTCACAACATTCCATGAGCCTTTGAATATATATACACACATACATATATATATATATTCATATACATGTATATATATTTACTCACATATATGTGTGTGTTAGAACTGAAAATTTAGTCACTAACTCTCAGCTCTTTATTAAGTCATGAATTTGCTGCTGCCCATTGCAAAATGAAGCATCTCTGACCAAAATTGAGAGCAGCACAGATCTACAGCTATAAACATAAATTCTTAGAAGAGAATTTGCCCTCTATTTAGGAACTATGGGGATTTGGATGGGATTGCATTATCAGAAGTGAAATTTCCCCAAAATGGGAAGGAAATCCAATCAGAAAGCTTTTGATTATATCTATAATAGTGATGCCAATGGACGTATCTTATGTGGTAGGTTGTTTAGTAGCTAAAGTCTAATTCTAAATACGATGTTAGATTTCTATTCTCCTCAGGAGTCTACTTATCTCCTTCAGGTATAAGTCAGTAGGGAAGACTTTTACTAGTCAGCTTGAGACTGATCTATATAAGCCTTGCTAACCAAGTGTTTGATGTCTTCTGCCACAGTCTTGCAAGTAGCTTTGGTAGACAGAGGTGAAACCCTTAAAACAGACTTTAAATTTTTTCCTGAAATTACATGCTTCTCTTACACTCGAAGGGTTTATCAACTCTAAGACAATGTGTGAGACTTACATGTTATAGAACTGTGAAAGACAGCTGATGGCAGAGGTTTGGCCCTGGATGAGGACTATCAACTTAACATGAACCTACCTCAGTTTGCCTACCTACAAGAAATTGAACTCTACCAATACGTATTTGAGGCTCCAGAAAAGAATGCAGTCTCCATCAGCCCTTTAATTTTAGGCTTGTAAAGCTGAAACATACATGGAAATTAACTCAGAATCTATGAAACAAAACAAACATTTTTTTTTTAAAAAAGTAGCATCCCAGCATTCAATGTTACATGTCTCCCTAGTCTTGGACTTGGTAATCACCCACATAAAGAAAACCTTAAGGTGAAGACCTGATAGAGGAACTGGATCACTGAGTACAGACCTTTCTATAGACCTTTAGGTTTCCTAGTGGCCACATTTCCTGTCTGTTCTCTGCTCCCTGGGTGTAGATACAATATCGCCAGTGGCCCCATATGTCTACCACTGTCTTTCACACCAAGATAGCTGTATCCCTTCAAACTGTAAGCCAATGAAAATCTTCCCTTATGATGCTTTATGTAAGGAACCTAGTTAAAGCAGCAAGATAAATGACTAGAACAAAAAGTAGTATTCTTCTTATTCTTCATTATATTATTTTTTATTAAAAAATGTCTTTTTATGCATGTATCCCCTGCTCTCCCTCCCTTCCCTCCTCCCAATCCCACCCAGTCAGCCCTCAGCCTCACCTCTCCCTTCCCAAAAAGGGAAAGAAGTTCCAAGGTAGGTCAGCTCGACAAATTGGGGTCAAAACAAGTTGCAACCAAGAAGAAATTGGGAACAAATCTTGAGAGAAGGAGATGGTTGAGTGAGAGGAGCAAAGAGGGAGAAAGAAAGAGATGGATATCTTGATAGAGGAAGCCAATGTGGGGTTGGAAAGAGACTAGGCACTAGGAAAATGTCCAGGAACTCGCAGAATGTCCCTGGCTAGGTCTCCAAACAATAGTGGAGGGGGTCCCTAAACAGGACTTCCCCTATAACCAATATTCTATCATGCAGTGATATTTAACAATTATGCTGTCATTGTGAGTAAAATACAATTTTTACTAGTTTGGAAGATCTCAGCCCAAGCTGCTAGGCATCTTTTTCACCTCAGCTCATTCTCAGAATCTCACTGTTCTTAGATCTATGAACATTCTACAACTAAAGGGTTAATATTTAGATCAACAGAGCTTCAGAAACCTGCTTTATTACCATGAGTTTCCCTTCTACACATCATGCTATCAGTCACCATCATTAGGAAATATTTGTATGTCATTATCTAATAACTAAAATAAGCCTCCAATAGTTGTAAAATGGGATGAAACACAACCCTAAATTTTGCCTTCCTCTTAGGCTTACCAGTGACCTTAGATGTGGATAAAATAGATTATGACTTTTGGTAGTGGCCAATAGCAATAAGGAAATGGGTAGGTCTTTACAGCAGAAACGTTAGCTTCATGCCTAGAGTTTTCTAGTTCTTTACCCGAAACCTCCCTTTTTGTTTTATTACCTTTTTTGATTCTTTGTTTATTTGCTGTTGTCGATGACACAATAATGGTTATGGCACATGACAGTATCACAGTGCACATCAGGTATGCTTCCCGTGGTGAAGTGCAAAGACAATTTCTTAAGCTATATTATTCTATGTACATTATTCCATACAACAACCCTATGGTCTGAGTTCTGACAAATATTTAATATGAAATATATTAGTAATCAAATTAAAGTATACAATCTAGAAAGGTGTGACTGAAAAACATTCAAAAGTACTATGGCATGATTTGTGGATAAGGAGCTGGTACAAAGTGATTAGCAGGAGTATCTGAACATGGTGGATTTTGAGCTAAGATGTAAAGACTTAAATAGAATCAGTCTTGAAACAATCTGTGAGGGATAAAATCAGAAAGAAAAAGGAGTCGGTTTATTTGAGTCAATTAAGAACTTTATAGAGAATAGAAATCTTTTTAATTGATAAAATAATATTTTGAATAATTTTCCATAAGTTTGTGACATGATTTAATTTATGTCTTGAAATTATCACTGTGGTCTCTGCTACAATTACCCTTTATCCACTAACTACCTATGTGCAATGTCAGAAGCTATGTTTGTATGGATTTCAAATGAACAAATTCTAGTTATCACCCTGCTACCAAGTTCAGCCTTGACTCCATACAGTTCAGGATTTTGAAGTCAACCCATTTAACTTTAGTTCTTGCTATATTTTTGTACTTGTTAATGAGTTATCTTTGTTGTTAATCTTTGCATTTCTACTTCTTAGAGAAGCTAGGCTCCCTAGCTTCAGTAGCTATAAAAGAAGAAATAGGCTTGAATAGCTGAATAACTAAAAAAAATAAAACCACTTCTTTGTATATCCGTCTTTTAACCATTGCATTCTAAGTAAATGGTGTTAGGATGATGCCATACTTTTAACTAGGATCTAATTCACTCCAACTTTTATAACACGGTAGAGCACATAAGTCCAAGAGGTTTGCATTTGAGAAGTAGCTTTAGTTAGATGATATGGATGACAGTCGGTGGCTGTATGTGTTAATCTTGGTTCTTGGGTAGCCTGCAGCACAGCTCCTAGAGGAACTCTTTCCTTCTCTGACATCACATGCCGAGGTCACCACAGAAAAGCAGCTGCTTAATATCTTAATGCCAAGAGTTCACCAGCTTAGCTTCCTCAACTCTAGTTTGAATTCCTGTACCACTTCATCTCTTTCTTATAAGCTGCCTTCTTTGCCTGTTTTCATTACAAAATGATATTCATGACATTTGTAATTATAATATGCTGATAAAAGCCAACACGCATGTGCATCCAGTGTTTTATATGCCAGTTGCTTACTACATATTAGACCTGCAATCAGTCACATGAAACTGACACTCGAGTGTAATTCTCAGAATTATTTCAGAGAAGAAAACCAGGCCGGTATGCATAAAGGTATCTGACTCATAAAATGCAGACTCAGATCTGTATACTCAGAATAGATTTTAACCTAAGATAGTTTTATACAGTCCTTAGACTTCTGGGTACTTTTTTTCTTTAAACTATAACTGATGTTTTAACAAACACAGACTCCCATGCATTACAATACTTCCAGGTCTGTTGCCTTAGAAAATTTTTACTAGTACGACACCCTTGAGCAACATACACTGGTCTGTGTATTTTGTCTTTTTCCCCCGTTAGCTTGTTTCCTTATTGGAAGTCCCTAAGATAGTGAAACATAGGTTAGATAGATACTACATTATGAAAATTTTGCAATCTATAAAAATAATTTTTGTAGGTACCAGAGAACTTTTATAAGGACAAAGGTAATGTGGGAATGCCTTTCTGTATGCTGTGAATATCAATCTTTAAATAAAGGAGCTGTTTTGGGCCATGGCAGGCACCATAGAAGAAGTAGGAGGAGAAATCAGAGCATAGATAGGAGAAGCAGGGCAGAGTCAGAGGCAGATCGAGCAACATGTAAGGAACACAGGTGAGCCACAGGCCACATGGCAGACAGATTAATAGAAATGGGTTGATTTAAGATGTAAGAGCTAGCTAGTAATGTGCCTGAGCCATAGGCCAAACAGCATAAAGTTAATATAAGCTTCTGAGTCATTTCTGGGGGCCTGAGCGGCAGCGGCTGGGCAACTAAGCGGTCTGGCACAGCAGGTCTGTGGGTCTGGGCCTCTGTCAACACCAGGACCAAAGAAACCACACTGCAACAGATGGCACCCAACGTGGGGTAAATATCCACTTAAAGCCTGAGAAAGATTAGAAAGGGTTCTAGATCACAGAATCTGAGCCAAGGCAGTTTCCAAATTGTGTATACAAAGCGGGTCATTGTACAAAGAAAGCATGGCGTCCAGGTCACATTCAAAATGGCGCTGGCAGACTGGCGGCAGGCAGTGTAAGCTGCAATCAGGTCAGTTCCTGATGTCTCACAGAAGACTTAGTAGCATGTGATTTTAGATTTCTGTTTATTTTGAACAAAAAGGAAACAAAGATGGTTTCTTAGTAGTAGCATTTTCTTGGGTGTGCTGTGTTTGCTGGCCACGGAACAGAGACATGGTCCCTTTAAGAGAACTGCAGCTCTTTGAAAGAGTGTATTTTAAAAGCTCTTCTAGTTAGAAGATGATTAAGGATTCACAATAAAACAGATTCAGATAGAAAAAAAAATCTGTAAAAGGGTTACAATATATGTAAAAGGTACATAGGCTTCAGAAAGAAAAAAAAGGTAAAGTCTTTAAAAAGAAAAATAGAGTAATAAAATTATAATAAGCCACATAAAGATGGAAAATAGACAGAAAATCTGGATTTTGGTTGTTATTGTGTTTTCTTTTAATTTTTTAACTGTTAATGAGCTAGCTGCAGAAAGACAATGGATTGCAAATGCAAAGGCTACTAAGTTAAACAAGAATATATATTTTAAAGGTATTTTGATTTCGAAATTTGTGTCTAAGGATTTATTTCTTTGGAAGAGTTCTGCTTTTGTTTCCACAGAAGTTGAGAACCTGTGGATTGCTTCCAGGAAAATATGGTTTCATCAACCAAGACCCCCTGAAAAAAAAATCTCTGATAGGAAGAGATGGCCGTATCAGCTTCAAGACTGCAGAGAATGATCCTGTCTAACTCATGAGATTTTCAACGCCCCTTAATCAGCAGGAAGAAGTAATAAAAAACTATGCCCAAATTCCCCAAATATTGTTTCTAAATGTTTGTTTCCATTATAAATGGTTAATGGTCATAGTCAATCTCTTTCTAAGAAGAAAAAGGGGATATGGTATATGAATGATTTTTTAAAAGGTTAGATTATTGAATTTACTTAGATCAGGTAATCAGCTGTTAATCTCAAAATGTTTTACATTGGTATGGATTTTGGTTTATTGATACACATTTAAGGTCAATTCTCTTATGCTATATGTATTTTTTACTCGTTTAAGATACAATGTTTATGTAACTGATTTAAAGTTATAATGTATAAATAAGAAATGCATGTTAGATTTTTAGGTATAAAAAGATATAATTGAATTAGATAAATAATCTTCAAATACTTCTAAGACCTACAGAATATGGCATTTAAAATGTTTTAAGAGCTTAGACTTTTCTGGACAGTGAGACAGGTCTGCTCCTGGCAGCACTAATTTACTTCAAGAGAAAAATGGGCATTGAAGAAACTCCATATGGAGTCTATTTGTGGCAATGGTTAGCCACTAGAGAAGAACCTGTTCTTATATTGACTGCTTGACAGTATGCTGTTTAAACTGGACATACAGGTTCCATAGGAAGATGACCTCTGAACTTTGGCAGAACAAGCCGAGATGGTCATTCAGGTTCCTGCTTTACAGAGAAAGCTGTCAGACATTCTTCAGGACTCCAGGAGAAGCAACTGATGAACTGTGCCAGAATGGGCAGAGCAGATTTCCTGCTTCACTGAAATGAAAAGAGACTCTGGGTCTATAGGCTGAAGATAGATGCCCCAACTTTATAAAGGAACTTTGGGTGACTGTCCAGGCTGATAGGTCTCTCTGTCCTTTCTAGATTTTAGAAGTCACTTGCACTTCTGGTTTACTTGGGTAAATATATCCTTCTGTGGTCTTTGATGTAGTTGAAGATTAGATAGTTATAGGTACAGTTTTTCTTAGTCAGTTAAAGGTATATTAGATATGAAACTTTAGATTCATAAGGATAAGGTAGATGAAAGAGTATTTTCTTTAATTTTGCTAAATACAAATAGACTAGATATTGTAACTGTAATTCTTGTTTGATAGCTATTTTGTTATATGTAATTTTGCTATGTTAAAATTGAAACCTTCCTTTTTGACTAGACAAAAAGGGAGAAGTGATGTGGGAATGCCTTTCTGTATGCTGTGAATATCAATTTTTAAATAAAGGAGCTGTTTTGGGCCATGACAGGCACCATAGAAGAAGAAGTAGGAGGAGAAATCAGAGCATAGGTAGGAAAAGCAGGGCAGAGTCAGGCAGATCAAGTAAGCCACCCAAGATATAAGGAACACATGTAAGGAACACAGGTGAGCCACAGGCCACGTGGCAGACAGATTAATAGAAATGGGTTGATTTAAGATGTAAGAGCCAGCTACCAATGTGCCTGAGCCATAGGCCAAATAGCATAAAGTTAATATAAGCATCTGAGTCATTTCCAGGGGCCTGAGTGGCAGCAGCGGGCAACTAAGCGGTCTGGCATGGCAGGTCTGTGAGTCTGGGCCTCTGTCAGCACCGGGACCAAAGAAACTACACTGCAACACAAAGGCATATAATTCTTAATTCAAAAAGGTATTTAAAGCTATTAGACATGTAATTCCAACCTCAGGTTTATTCAGCCAGCCTTAGAAATAGTTACAGAAAATTAATTGAAATGAAATTTGTCTTAAGTATTACTGTTTGTAACTTTTCCAATCAGCAAGAAGCATTTTTTTGTACTTCTTAGCCAAGAGATGCCTAGTGTTTTAATAACTATGTTTCTCTAATCATGATATTAAAGTTCTTAAAGACTGGTTTTTTTTTTGTTTTGTTTTGTTTTTTTTTTTACAGATTTTGAATTTGACTAACATTTGCACTTATTAGAAAAGAATGATCGCAGATTAAGATTCATATTTCACAGATGACTGTAGTTCAAATTCTAATTGACTTAATAATATAGGCCTGGAGCCAGATATCAGGGTAAATGCTGAAAGATCAAAGAGACAAAGGAACAGTCACTGGAGAGACTGGAAAAAGTACATGGCAGAGGATGAGTATTCATCTTTCAAACTTATGTGATAGCATTTGTTTACCTTGTCTTAACTACTGCTGATTTCTTTACTGATTTGAGGACCAGCATTTCCAGTCTTCCATTGCTGACTATGTACTATCTATTCTCCAGGAACTTCTTATGTTTGGGGTACATATTGATATGGGCAGAGCCATCAGACTCCTAAACCTAACAGCTACAAGATTCTCAGGTGTCTCCAGTGTGAGAAAGCCATTGTGAGACCATTATGACAGCCTCAAGGACTCATCCTGTTAAATGTGAGACAACTCATTGTTATTACAGCACACACTGATTTAAGAAATTCTTTAAACACACACACACACACTCAATCAGTTCTGTTCCTCTAGAAAATCTTGACTTAGTTATGTTCTTCTTCTAGTTACAACTTTTATGTGAATTAAAACAGAATCGAACTCTAATTCTCATTTTATCAAAGAAGCCACAATTTTTTCCTGTTGTCAATTTTTTTTTTAGCCAACACTATTTAGTTTCAGTTCCAGTTATATGAACAAGGAGCTGGCATTTAACTAATTTTCTTTTTTCTTCAATAAAATGTTAATCTGAAGGGGTAGATAAAATGACTTGATTGAGGGAGTGCTTACTTTGGTAATTTATTTGTATCTATACATATACACATAGAAGCTACTGTTTAGTATTTATTTAAGTTTATTATACTAGCATTTTCTCCAGGAACCATTAAATTCTCTTAAAAAGTTGCTACATAAAATGTGGTATTTTTTTTCAGAATGTAGGCCTTTTGAGATAACTTTTTTGTATAAAAATAAGAAGTCTAGCTAAAGAAAATTACAATTAAAATTAAAGAGATAATTGAGTCTATTTTCAGTTCTTTTGCGAGCCATTTGCTTCTTGTGAAAATTGTAGCTAAAGTGTCAAGAGGGTTTTATCAGTTTTTATAGTTTATATTCACTTCATTATATTTATTTTCACTGAAGGCCCCAATACTACTACACATTATGTTGCTACTATTAATATAATTACTCTTTATATTATAGTACAAAGTTAATCAGCTCAGTGGTCCCTTGGAATTTTTCAACTTTCCAGTTTTGATATAGTAGTCAACCTTCCATGCAGAGTAAGAAATTCTACTTGAAGATGGCTGGAGTTGTTCTGGAGATAAGAGAGTATCACATCACTATTCTCTTTGTTGCCATAAATGTGTTTGTATAAATAAATTAATATAAAATGATTATCATCAGAGGTATGTAGGAAAATGCAAATTGCAAAATTGTAGTGGGAAGTTTTGGGGAAATAAGTGGAAGGTTGATAGTGTCTGTGAACATTTTCACACTAGATGAAACCTGGACTCTGGACTTAACATTACCACTGGCTTAAATTGCTCCACTACTTACTAAGCAAGAGATTAAGTCTTTGAGCATACTCAATGAGGAAGTATAATGTTAGCCTCTATTTGAAGATATTATGAACTAGTATGGGCATTAGGATAATAGAGTTTTACACATCTTCATAGACTTCATATGAGGGATAGAAATAAATATATAATTTGTCAAGGGGTTATATGAGAAAAATGTAATAGAACAATGAAAAATCAGGAAACAAGAATTTAATATTTAAATTTAGTAGTTAAACAAAGTATTAATATTTTAGAAAAGACTCTCATATCTCATGAAAAGACAGGATAGGAAGAATTAAAATAGAAATAAATATAAATTTCTAGAGAAAAATATTACAAATGAAGGATAAAAGGGTAGATTCCTATGCCAAGAATAGACATGGTGTATGCAAATAATAGAGACACAAAGAGAATTCAGGAAAGTCAGAAAGAAACAAGAAAAATGTGAGAATTGACTCTAAAGTATTACAGCATTTGACAGTTAATAAGGTAGACACCAACAAAGAATTTGAAAGGAAGATGGCTGGTGAAGGAGTAATACATAGGGAAATTCATAAAAATATGGAAGATGATATCTGAAGGATTATTCAATTCAAATTACTGAAATTGGAGTTCTATTGATACAAACAATAGCAATTGAATATGATAATGTGCTGCATAGATTACTCTCTTATTGCTATAACAAACGTCTAACATTTGGATCGTAGTATTAGAGGGATTTACTCTGTCATAGCAAGGAAGGCATGATAGAATAAGGCCTTATCTATGGCAGTAGTAATTAATGACAAATATGAAATAAGTGTGATAACAGTAAGGATACAGAAAATGAAGACAAAAACTAGAAGCAGGTATAATGTCCACAAAGTTCCCCCAATCCAGATTCAGATTGTAGGTTCCACTGCTTCTCCAAATAATGCCACCAGCTGAGAAAATGTATTCTAACTGTGAGCCTCTGGGAACCGTTTCAGACTCAATAGCATCATATCTCTGAACCCTAAGGATGCACCGATTTCATAAGGCAGAATGGATTCAGTCTGAGCTCAAGAGGACTCTGACCCTAACAGTTTCAACATGTTTTTGAAGTTCTAATATCATAGTCTCTTCTGAGATGAGGCCTTTAAAATAAAAGCCAAGTTGCACATTCCCAGTGGACAGTAGCCTTGAGTAAGAATTATCCCCAAAGAAGGGATTAAAGTATAACAATTGCCACAAAATCAAAACTCAAAAGGGAAAATATTAAAATATCACTCAGAAAGAAGACTCAATCCTAATGTCAATTTTCTGTACCAGTGATTTATCATATTGTAATAACCAAAAGCCTAAACAAATAACATAAAGGTAAAGAAATTAATTTTGGTTCATAGTTTCAGAGAGGTTGTTGCCCACCATGTCAGGGAAGTCCCAGTAACAGGAGTAGCAGCATCTGTGGTTACAACAATCTATGGCTCTAGTCTTCACACAACCATGGATAGGACACTCAGAACACACATTGAAACCAAAAGTAGGTACAATCTAAAAACATGTACTCTCAGTGACTCTGAATCACCTACACCACTCTTACTCTATCCTCTAAAGTGGACACAATCTTACGAAACAGTAGCACCAGCTAGAGATCAAGTGTTTAAACATATAAAGCAGGGGGTGGGGTGACGTCAAACCTTGACAGTGGTGCTGCCTGTTATCCCTAATGAGAGATTTTTTTTTCCTTTCTTTTCTTTCTTTTTTTTTTAAACTCACAGAGGAGAAAGCATTCTAGAGATCAAAATGAGTTTCGTTATGACATTGTCGCACACACATATCATTGTTTTAGTTAGGGTTTTTATCGGCGAAACACATTGACCAAAAAAGCAAGAAAGGGTTAACTTGACTTACCCTTCAGCATTGCTGTTTAGAGCTGCAGTAAGTCAGACCAAGAACTCAAACAGGACATGATCCTGGAAGGCAGGAGTTGATGCAGAAGTCATAGGGAAGAGCTATTTAATGGCCTACTTTCTCTGGGTTATTTAGCCGGCTTTCCTATAGCACCCAGAACCAGCAGTGAGGGATAGTACCACCTACTTTGGGCTCTGTCCTTCCACACAGATCTCTAATTGAGGAAATGCCTCACAGGAGGCACCTCTTCACTCCAGCCTCCTTCCTCTGAAGACTCCAGCTTCCACCAATTTAGTACACAAGACCAAACAATACAACTGACCCCTTGTCAACTGGACACACAAACATTACTATGAGATTACAACCTTTCTTTCTTACTCATCCTCAAGATCTTAAATAACTTTATAGGTCCCACAGACTTTACAAATTAAAGCACATTAAAAATTTAGTACCTTTAAAATGACCAGTCTCTTAAAATCCAAAGTCTTTTAAAATTTAGTTACTCAACTGTGGCCCCCAAGTAAAATACATTCTTACTTAAAGAATGATGGCACTCTCACAACCATATCAAAGCAAAACAAAGTTCTAATCATCTAGTAATTGAGGTCCACTTACGATCTACTTTCCTCCAAAGGGCTTTGGTATATGAATGATTTTTTAAAAGGTTAGATTATTGAATTTAATTAGATCAGGAAATCAGCTGTTAATCTCAAAATGTTTTACATTGGTATAGATTTTGGTTTATTGATACAAATTTAAGGTCAATTTTGTTATGCTGTATGTATTTTTCTATTCTAGTTTAAGGTATGATGTTCATGTAACTGTTTTAAAATTGTAGTGTATAATTAAGAAATGAAGGTTAATAGTCACCTCTGGTAATCAAACTTATAGTTAGGTTAGTTAGGATTTTTAGGTATACAAAAATATATTTAAATTAGGTAGGTAATCTTCAAATACTTCTAAGACCTACAGAATATGGCATTTAAAATGTTTTAAGAACTTAGACTTTTCTGGAAAGTGAGACAGGTCTGCTCTTGGCAGTACCAATCTTCTTCAAGAGAAAAATGGGCATCAAATAAACTCCATATGGAGTCTACTATTTGTGGCAATGGTTAGCCACTGGAGAAGAACCTGTTCTTATATTGAATGCCTGACAGTATGCTGTTTAAACTGGACATGCAGGTTCCATAAAAAGATGACCTCTGAACTTTGGCAGAACAAGCCAAGATGGTCATTCAGGTTCCTGCTTTACAGAGAAAACTGTCAGACCTTCTTCAGGACTCGAGGAGAAACAACTGATGAACTGTGCCAGAATGGCAGAGCAGATTTCCTGCTTCACTGAAATGAAAAGAGACTCTGGGCCTATAAGCTGAAGATAGATGCCCCAACTTTATAAAGGAACTTTGGGTGACTGTCCAGGCAGATAGGTGTCATCTCTGTCCTTTCCAGATTTTAGAAGTCGTTTGCACTTCTGGTTTACTTGGGTAAATATATCCTTCTGTGGTCTTTGATGAGTTATAGGTACAGTTTTTCTCAGTCATGTGAAAGGTATATTAGATATGAAACTTTAGATTCATAAAAATAAGGTAGATGGTATTGTGTTTTCTTTAATTTTGCTAAATACAAATAGACTAAATATTTTAACTGTAATTCTTGCTTGATAGCTATTTTTTTATATGTAATTTTGCTATGTTAAAATTGAAACCTTCCTTTTTGATTAGACAGAAAGGGGGAAGTGATGTGGAAATGCATTTCTGTATGCTGTGAATCTCAATCTTTAAATAAAGGAGCTGTTTTGGGCCATGACAGGCACCATAGAAGAAGTAGGAGGAGGATTCCTAAGCAGTCTGGGGCGGCAGGTCTGTGGGTCTGGACCTCTGGCAGCCTGGGACCTAAAAACCCCACTGCAACAGGGCTCGGATCGTTTCTCCAGCTCTGCCCTCTGCAGGACACACACAGCTTGTCTTCTAGGCTCAGCAGGCTCCACCACTGCTGTTGCTGTTCTTGGTGGTCATCCATGGTGTTGGCATCTCCAAAATGCTGATGTCCTTTGTTGCAGTTGGGCTACATTTTCACAACTGTTATGAGTTTCTCCTACTCTGCTGGATATCTGTGGGGATATGTTTCAAATTTAATAAAAACAGTCTGAGATATCAGAGGGACCTACCCACAGTCAGTCTGGGAGGATCAGACAGTGGTGATTTACACCTTTATTATCCATGAGTGGTGACTACGCCCTTAATCCAATCTGAGTAACAGGTCACCTTAGTTTACAGAAGGAGTTCCAGGCTCCCAGGCAGGCAGTAGTGGTGCCACGCCTTAACTGAGCAAAGAAGGTATTTAAGGCAGGCATAGAAAGACAGAGCAGGCAGAAGAAGCCAGGAGGAGCGAGGCTGAGGAAGCTGGAAGACAACTGGTGAGATCTGACTGTGGAGTTTACTCTCTGATATCTCTGCCTTTCCCAGAGTTCTGGCTCTGAGTTTCCTTCATTCGTGCTACACTTGGCATGATTTTTTTCCCTGTTTAGAAGAGTTTAAATTTCATCCAATCATATTTACCAATAATAATTGTTATCTTCTAGGATACTGATTTCAGAGTCATAAAGTCTTATGTATGAAGTTACATGTTTTCCCTTATCAGTTTTTTTAGCTTAAGGTCTTACCTTAAAGCATTTGATCCAATTGTGATTAATTTTATGAGATAGGAGTAAAGCTCCAATATGCGGATATCCAGTTTTTACTGCATCATTGATAAAGAGGCTCTTATCTCCAATTTAATGTCTTTGTATAACATCAGATGGATTTACAGGTGAGAATGTATTTCTTAATTACTAGTTCAACCCCATACATCTATGTGTTTGCTTTTGTGGGTTTTGTGTGTGTGTGTGTGTATATATATTTTAATTTTTTTTTAAATTTTTATAGAGCTGAAGTATAATGTGGAATCAAGTACCATACACATCAAGTTTTGTACTTTCTATTCAGAATAATTTTGTGTATTTCAGGTGTTTTGTGTATCCATATGAATTTTAGTTATCTTCAATATTTTACTTACAAATGTTATTGAAATTTTTATGGGGACTACATTAAATATTCCAGGTTGAAATGTTGCAATCTGGAACTTCCTTAGTTTTACCAAGATTCGCTCCATGATGAAATGTTTCAACTCAAAGGAAATATTTTAAAAGTGAAGTGTTTCTATTAACAACCAAAACATTATTTTTAAACTATAACTTTCTATCTCTTGTTCTCTTTGACATACTATAAAATAATAAGCATTTAGTACAACTTCTAAAGTCCCCATAAGCAGTTTCAATGCTGCTTGTTTTACTTTTCAGGTTCAAGTATATTACAAAATCAAAGCAATCTCTTAAATGTTGGCTCCTATAAAACCAAAAGAAAGTTACATATTCCAGAACATAATTACACAGAGTAAGCATTCCCATGCTATAAGGAGAACACACCAACAAAACAAAAAATGATCGAACCAGATCAAGGCGGAATCACAGTAGCCTAAGTCCTCAACACCGTGGCTGATATCTGGCAGTCCTATTATCATTATCCGGACTCCAAATGGCTTAGGGAGCCCCGGCCCACCATATCAGACACCACATGTACAGTTCCTCCCGGTTCTACTCCTTACACTCAGCTGTCCTCAGTACATGATGTCCCATGGTTAAGACATCTCCAATAGTGCAGTTGCCTTTACGACTTGGGCTTTTTCTGCACAGATTTATACAGTGGCTTCTTAAGGCCTCTTTTCAGACACTCAAACCCACTTTCACAGTGCCTGGCTTCAGAGGCTCCCTAGACACATGATGGAAAATTTCATGGCTCCCTCAAGCTTGTATCTTTCAAGTACACGAAACCAGAACCATTCAGGAAATGCTACCAGCTAAGAGCAGAGTCAGATCTCTTGTTCCGTACTAGAATCAGCTTGTGTGTTCAAACCCTGGACTAACAGTTCCAGATATGGTAGTATTTGAGATGTAGGAAATGCCTTGGAGAGCATTCTTCATTTAGGCTCTCTCTTGATAGCGGAGTTTGTAACTTCATTACATGGGTCTCTCGATGGTTTTGTCCTTAAGGTAACTTATTTGTTTTTCTAATCATGACTACCTGACTTCTCCTTGATGATGCTAATTTATTTATCCTTTACAGATGCTCTGTCTTCTGCACACTCCTTAAACTTGCTTATATGCTTTCACTTTTTAAGCTTTGTGTTTTATCGTTCTGCCCCACATTTGGTTACACCTCTCTGAACACTTGCATGAGACAAGGGAACAGAAAGTACAATAACAAGTAAATGTTATCCAAACTTCTTCCACTAACCAGATTAAAGCTCCTTTGAATTCAATCTCTAGTTCCAGAACATGGGCAGAATGCAACTGTCTTATTTTCTAGAATAACACCTAAATTGGCCTCTACTCCAGGCATTGCTAGAATCTTTATTCCCCTCTGAAATTTCATAAACTGGGCATCTCCTGTTCATTTCTCTCAGCACCCTTGCATTGTAAGCACTCACCAGTGTGACACATTGCGTTTAATAGTTCATAGTTCTATAATCATCCGCATTCCTCTAACAAGCTGTTTCCAAAGGCTAATGAACCGTCAGGTTCCGTCACAACATCCCCAGTTTCTGGCATCAGTTTTGTGCATTTTTTTACTTCTCTGATTATTGTGAGGAAAGGCCTGACAGAGACAACTTAAGGAAGGAAGCTTTTGTTTCCACACACAGCTTCAGGAAGTGGTACTGGTCATCTTCGGGTCAGGGAACATAGGACTCCAGGAGACAGACGCTCCCATTACATCACAATCTGGAAGGAGAGAGCTATGAATGTTGGTGTTCAACTTCCTCTCTTCTCCATTTTCTTCTCCCTCCTCCCCCTCTCCGTCCTCCCCTCTTCTGTTCATGTCACTTCCTTCTCCTTCACTTGGAACTCCAGAACATGGAATAGTACTGACCACTTAGAGTGGATCATCCCATCTCAACTCACTAATCTGGATCACACACACGCTACAAGAAACTTATTTCCGTGTGTTTATAAGTCCCACCAAGATATCTTTCAAAATTAATAGTCACAAACACATTACCTATTTAGGAGTGATGAAAACCTCAAAGTTACCTTCAGTCTTAATTTTACAACTAAGTATGAGACAAAACAAAAGAGAACAAATTTAAATAACATCCCGTTTTCACAGTCACTGTTTCCCAGTGGTTGTGCATTTCGGTAAAATCTGTTTTATAATATATTATATGTTCAAGAAGCACATCCCACAGAAAAGGGAAAAAAATTACCAAATAAGTCAATATATTTATAAATACTTTTAGAAGAAATAGTAACCTGGTTTATATTCCTAATTATGTTCCCCAACTACTCATTATGATGTTAATGTTAACACACAGTTTAGCTCCTTGAAATCTTGCCTGAAATTCCTGCATTTAAAAGGGGAGCGAGGGACGTCAAGTTCAAGGTTTTCCTGTCTACCAAGAGTCTGAAGTTGATCTGAGATACTTGAGACCCTGCCTTAGAATGAAATCAGCAATAAATAAAAGAGTAAATCAAACATAAGACTGGAGAATGGAAGGGCAGTCACCTCCCAGTCTGCTCTGAGCAATGTAATGTGCGGCAGCCCATAAGGATGATGGTGCCTCCTAAGAATGAACATTTGTTTCCATAACGAACAAGATGCTCTACGCGTGGCAAATTGTGTAATTTTGTGTAAACAAACCAGTGGATCATTTTATATTAAATCAATATAGAGAAATAAACTGCCCATGGAGGTTTTCTTCATCCTTGTGATTGCTCTTAAAAAGGAAATAGTTTAAGTCTGCACTTTCTTAAGACTTTCTTAAGTTGGCACATCTCAGGTGGACTGTGGGAATTCTGTAATCAGCTTCCATCGATGCTTCCACAACATCTAAGAAAAGGTAGAAAAGGCTGCAACTTCAATTCCACATTTTCACTTCTCATTCTTATGTATAATGTATTAAAGGACATCTCTAGAAAAATACACCATTTAAACCATTCGAATGCGTTATTTCTAACTACATACTCTGGCCAAAGTTAAGATGCATGCAAAAAAAATGTGAAAGAGTCAAAAAGTAATTTAATAAATATATAAGTCTTAGTAAAGATGTAAGTGAAAAGTTAAAGTAAAAATATATTTGTCTATTTCCTTGGATCTTCAGTGGTGGTAACATTTTCTTGGACAAAATGGGGCCCAGAGAGATTTCTCTGTCCTTGAGAGCACTTGCTATTCATTTCCAGGCCCTGAGTTCAATTCCTAGCTCAAAACCAATCCCAGGGTATCTGTCCAACAACCTCGTATGCACTAGGTATGTCGGTGGTACAGACATGCATGCAGATGGCAAAACATTTCTAAGCCTAAAATAAGAAAACATTTTACAAAAGAAAAGAAATAACGTATATTAACTAATATATGCAGAACGTGTATGCCTGTCAATGTTCGTGCATATGATGATGTAAACAGGATGTCAGGTCCATTTGATCTGGAGTGACAAATAGGGTGTGAGGTGCCTGGTGTGGGTGCTGGGAACTAGCCCTCTCCTCTGGAAGAGTAACACAATACATGCTCTCAACTCCTATATTATTTTCTGGAATCAACACATTCTGCCTTCCTTCTGCAACAATGCTAACGCCTCTAAGACACATTCCACTTTTAATTCAACTCACTCAATGTCAACACTCAGCCATGGTTTCCGGATAACTAAACTGTCCATGGCAGTTATATAATTCAACTTCTCTGAGATATTTGACGCTGCTCTTCTTGATCTTGCCTCACACCTTCCTCTTTGGGGTTGTGTATGGACACTTCTGATGTCGTAAAGGCATCCTGCTTTTGTCAGTATTGGGAGTGCTGTTACTCAACACAATATTTCTCAGCTTTCCTTGTAGATATTTTTTTGTGATATTGTCTACTCTCATTACTTTCTAAAAGGCATGTGTAGCCCTCCTTCTACAATTTCTAGATGTTTTATGCTGAATACCAGATAATTATGGTTGAGCCTATCAATAAATCGATAAAACTAGAGGTTAATATGTGATACTTCCTAATGATGCTGTCCTTTTCTAAATTGTGCATTTTCCTCAACATCACAGCTTTTGTGCGTCTTTTGTTGTTGCTTTTGTTTGAGTGAAAGTTTCGCTGTGTATCTCTGGCTCACTTAGAACTTGCTTGGGATCAGGCTTTGCTCAAATCTGCACTGTTCCTCCTGTCTTTGCTTCCTAGAGCTGGAATGAGAGGCATGCGCCGCCATTTCTGATTATTCATGTAGTTTTTCTAGACTAAACTCTTAAGAGTTGTTCTTGGTACATGCCTCAACTTCAAAACTCAGCACGCTTGAACTAAACTGAACTAATGTTAATGTGACTGTAATGTGATGTGGGATGTTTTTTTGTATGTTGTGAATATTATTTTTAATAAAGGGACCAATTAGACTATGGCTTAGACCCATGGGCCATGCAGCAAGGCAGATTAATGAAAATGAGTTAAGATTCAAGAGCTAACTAAAAATATGTCTAAGGCATAGGCCAATCAACATAAAATTAATATAGTCATCTTAGTCATTTTTAAGGGCCTAAAGAACAATAGAAAGTTCCAAAAATGAGACCAGGCCAGGTCAAAATTTCTTTCTAGAGTAATATGTGCAAATGCTTCAATTAATTTTCTTCTTTTTGTCTTCAACTACTTGGACAGCTGCTCTGCCTTCATTTTATTCTTGCTTCTCTCCAATACATTCACTTCCTGTTGGTTACAGTAATCTATATAAAAAGCCACTATGATCATCATCCCACTTATACCACTTGAACATTCTACACGGATCTTCTATGTCTTACCAAATTCCGAGGCTCCACATGTCTTTTATAACCAAATTCAAAATAACCTGATGTCATAGACCATGGAGAAAAACCATCACAGCTTCTCATTAATGCTGGTGCCTTATTAACAGTCAAATCCTTATCATTTCAGTAAGGGAACCGTTTTATATTAGGTCCTGCTAGGAATTACAAATGTCACTTGTTTCCAATCTTATATACTGAATTCATTGCAGCGTGCCCAGTTCCCTGAGCTTTACTCCCCCTCTACAATGCTGTGCTAAGCAAGCTCTACAAGCTTATTTTAACTGCTACACACTATCAATTCAAACTTTAAGAAGACATTACTGTAACATGACAAGATGAGCTCCTGATCACATTTCCAAAAGGAACCAATGTAAGGTACCTCCCATTTAAAGAATTTATCCAGCTGGCTTAAGTCCACGGGGACCACCAATTTGACTGGAAATCAATCCTATGAAATGACCATAGACTAGGACCTTAGTATGTCTCCTAGAAAATGAGGGTGTAGTGATGAGAAGCTTTTCTGCTATTTATGAGTTCAGATCACTATATCTAAGTGATCTCAAAAGACCCAGATATTTAATCTTTCCCCATTATATGATATTCTACTAACAGAAGAGTAATGGAGTAATAGGGGACAGATTGCCTCTGAACATGTGTATTTTTATAGATATTTCTTCTGTAGGGTACATTCTTTTTTTTTGTTGTTGTTCAATCAATAGCTGAGTTTAAAGCAGGCTAAGGTTTGAGAAAAGGGATTGTGTTTTTCTATTATATAGCCTGACATCAATCTTCTCCTCACAGTTTTTGACCTTTTTTGATTATTTGGGTTAGAAGTCAGCAAACTTCTGTAAAGGTCTAGATAGTAAATACTTCATGTTTTTCAGGTCATATAGTTTCCGTTGCACTTACTTAACTTTGTCATTGTGGCACAAAACAGCCATAAACAATAGGTAAATAAATAGATTTGACTGTGTTCCACAGACAAAAGACTAGATTTGACCCATGGGCTGTAGTTTACTGACCTCAATATGTGTCAACTAATACTCTTCATATCTGCCCATCTATCTTATGGCCAGTTCTATGGCCTATTGAATAAGATAAATCTACAAAAGTAAGTCCCCAAAGTAATAGTCACATCCTTATTGCTGCTGAAAGCTAGACACTGCTGCCTGATGGTAAATATGTCATCTTTATCTATACTGATACTATAAAGTCAGGTTCCCCATAAGCATCTTCTATCATCAATCCAGAATTATGGAAACAGCCAGCAATACTGTAATGTGTTATGTCTTTCTGTATGCTGTGAATATACTTTATTACAATTTGTTAATAAAGAAGCTGTTTTAGCCCATGGTAAGGGAGCTTGTAGGCAGGTGAGAAATCCAAGCAGAGATAAAGGAGAAGAAGGGTGGACAGAGAAACTGCCCAGAAAGCAAAATGCAGTGGAACATAGGTTAAAGCCACAGAACCACATGGCAATATATAGATTATTAAGAGCAGGTTGAGTTAAGTTGTAAGAGCTAGTTGGTAATGAGCCTGAGTCATGGGCCATTTTTAATTATTGTAAGACTTTGAGTCATTATTTTATAAATGGCTGTAGGATTGTGAGAGACCTTTGTCTGGACTGAGGGCCCTGGACGTGTCAGAAAACTTCTGACTACACTATCTTTATTAGTGTTGAATTTATTATCCTTTTAAAAAGGGAGCACCCTTTGAATGCTTTTAGAAAACAATGTAAGATGATAAATTTACCAGACTCATCCAAAGAATGCAGCTAAGCATGAATGTTTCTGTCTTTTGCCTCACTTATAAAACTCTGCTAAGGTAGTTCTATGAAGCCCATGAAGTATCTTAAGCTTCCCCTCTGAGCCTGAAGAAGTCACTTCATGTCTTGCTAAGACTCACTCATGACCATGTTTGTATAGCATTAATATTAACTTACAGGAAGTGACTCTTGATATCAATAATATCAACTATTTAAGCCTTAGTACCAACTCCTCACCCCTCTTCCCTCATATAGCATTTCATCATTTACTCTGGGTCATGTCCTCATAATTACTGCTGTCATATTTTAACCAAATCCTGATATTTATTTCAGTCAGTTACCACTTTCCTTATGTTTTTGGATGCTGAGTTCCATTTGGGGCCACACAGTGACAGTTTTGATTCTGATATAAAGTCAATGAAGGGAGGAGGACATGCAGACAAAGGGAAGATGTTCTGCTCTTTCCAGGTGTGAGAATTATACTGATCTAGAACTTGGAAGATATAGGAATCCAGACTTCTCAATCTCATTCACCTAAACATTTTCATCTAGTTTTATAGGCATCCTTTGTTGACTGTGCTGTCTTTATGTAAAAGGTAGGAATTTGATATTCTGTAAAAATACACTACACTTGAAATCAATAACTTACTATTTTCAGCAGACATTATGACCTAAATAGCTTATTATTCTCTTTATCATGACATAGACAACAAGGATTTTGCATGTTTCCTCCATTAATTAGTAGTTGGCATTTGTGTATAAACTCCTTGTTTCGGGACTTCCACACAGTTAGTAATAATCCGTAATCTTTCAAATTCATACAGTAACAGTTTCCCTATGTCTCTTAAGAGCTGGAGCTAAAGGATGTGCCCGTGTATCCCATTGACGGTTGTCTCATCACAGAACATCTTAGCACTTGTGAAGTTGTGAAGATACAAAATGCTATGTAGCACTCCTAGGAGTTATTATCTTAGAGCACTTCTTCCTTGATGCAGTTTATGACAAGATGTACTGAATAAAATTACTATAACAAAAAGAATTCTTTCTGTTTTTTAATACTTCGGAATAGTACAATGGTTGTTGTTTTATGTTTGTTTGTTTGTTTGTTTTTGTAACAACATATAATCAAAGCCTCCCATGATGCAGGGTGATGTGACTTACTTCTCTATTAGTATTCTTTAAAGATTACCACAAAGAGGACATTATGAAGCTTAGATATTGTTTGTGACTGTGTCTTATTAGAGTCTAAATAGGAAGATCTCAAGTTCCAGGGTTTGGTATCTAAAGCCAGCTTCCTTTTAGAACTTTTCATTTTACCATAGTTGAATCACTCTTCACACAAACATCAAAGGAAGAGCAGAAAAGAGAAAGAGGTGAAGGGAGACAGAGAGAATCAAAGGTAGAACTGGATGAGCTGATGAGAAAAAAACAAAGAAAGGAAGGGAGAAACAGAAGAAGAGAAGGAAGGAGAGGAGAAGGGTAGGGTCATCTATTTGTGAAGACGTTTAAAGAGGGCATAGTGCATTAAAAAATAAAGAAATGTACACAAAGTAAGAGGATGCTATCAAAAAACAGCATGGGTAAGTTATTCAACATTATTGTAGGATACTGTGTAAAACATTCTTCACTCACTATTATCCTTGCTAAGACAAGCTAAGTTATTTATCTTCAATTCATCATTGACAACAGACTGCACCTAAAATATTAAGTCCCTTGTAGTTTGAGATGCAAGTTCAAAGTTTTCAACGTGAGGGAGACAGGAAATGGCACCAGCATGCTGTCTTATACTGGTACAATAATCCCTATGGAGATTGGGTAGAATATCAATTGTATGTGCCACACATGATAGAATAGATAGAGAATAAGAAAAAAGTAAAGCTGCACTTAAATCTAACCAAACATACTACAAATACCACAATTCTAACAGATCAGAAGCTTATGTTTTTCTCATGTTAAGCCCAAATTTCTGGTATTATAATGTCGCTCTTTCATATACTCTGTCAGACAAGGCTATGGCGATGGTACATCACTCAATAACTGGCCTCCCAGTTCCAGGCTTTCTATCCACATTGAAAGGAAAAACATCTGAGGTCCTTATTTCATCTTAAGAAAGGATAGTGATGGTACCAGACATCATTTAATAACATGATCACAAAATTCTCTTGGCACTATAACCTTCAGCTGACCAGATATGCCCCAATTCCTTTAGCTAAAAAGGAGAGTGGAATTTAGTGTAGTCTCTGTTCAAGGATCTTCTAGATACAAAAGCTCATGTGACAAGAAGTAGTTATAAATACACCACTGAAAACCCAAAAGCTAATCATTAAAACTATCAAAAATTCAAAAATAGAAGCCAAATAATGAAGCCTTATGAAAGGAAATAAGTAATTCATAAGGCAACAATCAAGGTTTGTAGCTAACACAGCCACAAGTCATGGTATCAAGCATCTATGAAAATACCCATCCATGAGATTTAAAACAAAATTATGTGGCTTTGCACCTGCAAACCTACAAGACTTGCTCTACACCATCGGTCTGTAAACTCTTTTTGTGTAGAAGCCATATTTCCTAGTTAAGCCAGGTCTCCCATTTCCTATTATCCCAACTTGGCTTCATCTGTAAACATAAAGCCTTTTTTCAGACATGTGGCCATGAACCTTCTTCATGTGTGAACCCCATTTAATCAGACTGGTTCTAGATCCATGGTATGTGAGTCACCATTTCCTGATCCAGTTAAGTAGCCTATTCACCAGCTTTACTTGGTTTAGCATAAGTCACCCATCTTCTGTTCTGGCCCAATCTAAGGAGGGACAGATTATCACATCGGACACAAAGAAATCTACAAGTAAATGCCAAAGTGAGAAACAAAAGCATGACTGATCCAAACATCACGTCTTCTGTCTACACACGACCATCATTTAACTCCTAAATATTAATGGACTCAACTCATCAATCAAAAGACACATGCAACTGAATGGATTATGAAAAGGGATTTATCTATCTATCTGTTGTCTACAATAAACTTGGCTTGTAAAAGACACCACCTTAAATAAAAAGGATGAAAAAAGTATTCCTAACACATGAGATCGAGAAGCAAGGAACTGACAAAACAGACTTCAAACTAAAATAATTGGAAGAGACAAAGAAGGGGCCTTCATTCTAATCAAGGGATCAAGTGTTGCACAAATTCTGGTTGTATTAAAGGAAACTCGGAGTAGGATATTAGGAAAAGGCTCGAATATCAAAGAGAGAAAGCACCATAGTCAAATCTCACCCAGCTGTCTTTCAGCTTCCTCAGCCTCCTTCCTTGTGGCTTCTACTGCCTCATCTGTCTTCCTACACCTGCCTTAAATACCTTCTTCACCCAGTTGTTTCACATCCAGGTTAAGATTAAAGGTGTGGGCTACTACTATTTGGTAGTTAGCCTTGAACTCACAGAAAGATCTCTTCTGTCTCAGAGTTATGGGATTAAAGACCTGGCACCTCCACTGCCTGCCCAGGAGCCTGGAACCTTCTCAGTAAACCAAGCTGGCCTCAAACTCAGATCTGTTGGGATTAAAGGGGTGAGTCACCACTCTCTGACCCTCCTGGATTGACTGTGGGTGGATCTCTTCTCTGATATTACAGACTGGGTTTATTATATGCAACATATCACCACAATCAATAAATAAGAAACAAATCACAATACTAATTACATATATCCACTGAACTCTGGTGCACCTAACTTCATAATAGGATGCTAATGGTATTAAAGATACAGATTAATAGAAAGTCAATAATAATAAGCAATTTCAATATCCCACTTTCTCCAATAGTAAGAAGGCTGAATAAAAACAGAGAAACCACACACATAAATGGCATCTTATATCAAATGAACATATATCTACAGAATATTCCACCTAGATGCATTCCACTTAAAATCAGGAATATGACAAGAATTACCATCTTCTCACTATTTTTAATATAGTACTGGAAGCACTAGAGTAAAAGAAGAAAATAAAGGGATACAAAGAGAAAATGAAAAGCCTGACTCTTCCATTTTTCAGACATTATACCTATGAGATCCTAAAGAAGCCCACTAGGAAACCTCAAAAACAACGAATAATTTCAGTAACGTGGCTGGGTACAAAATCAATTTAAATAACAACAACAACAAAGTCAGTAGCTTTTCTGCACAACACCACCAGCACACTGAGAAAGAGACCATAAACATAGTCCCATCTACAAGTGTGTGTGTGTGTGTGTGTGTGTGTGCACGCGCGCGCGTTTGTGGTCTTAAAGGATTTTAAGGCATGAGGGCTGACAATGTTTCCCCACAAGAGTCACAGGCTAACAAAAATTCTAGTACAGGGCATGAGAAACCTCCTTTTCAATAGTTGGCCACGGTAGCTGAAATGACTCCCCAAACAATACAGATTACTCATGTAACACCTAGTTGACTTTCACAGTTTGAGAGCAGGATTCTATTTCTGGAGACTTCTTATACTTAGGACAGAAGACTTGAGTGATTCTAGGACAATTTGACCTAAAAGCCTCTTTCCTACAGTTTATATTCCACAGTTGCAGAAAATACTATGCCAGATTCCAAGGAAACAATTAAACAATCCTACCCAGCTGTAACATCTGTAAACCATGACAACAACCAGGACAGATATATATCTATATCTATAGACAGATAGAGATGAGAGAGAGAGAGAGAACCAATTGATGTAATGGTACTCGTTTGTTGGTGCCAACCAATAACTGAAATGGAATTATTCCTTAATCATAGGGAAAGAGATCATACCCAGCACTGAAAGTCTAGCTAGGGGATAGTGAGGTCATGGACCTTAGAAAATAACTGAGTAGCACCACTTGGCTACACCAGCATAATTCCTTACTACATTCTAAATCTTGTATCCACAGGTATGTGTAGCTACCACCCTTATTGAAGAAGCTTATTTTTATAGCGAATGGAAAACATCACATAAAAAATCACAGCAGGACACAATGCTGCAATTAACAAGTCTTGGGGAGCCCAGACCAAGCAGTTTTATTTACATCACAGCTTCTCCATTTGTGGTTCTGAGAATATCAGAGAAAAGGGCTTGGGAAGATGGAAAGAGCCAACATATCAGCAAATCCAATGTCAGGCGTTGTTTCCTAGAAATTGCTGAATGAACAAAACCAAAGGCAATGTCTACGGACCTATTAATGTGTAAAGGGGGAAATTCCATGGGGTTCCACCACTGAGAAAGAACCACAGGCATCATGACTGATGGGAGGAGACTTAGCCAATCCCAGGGATTAGGTCCTTTCTGGTGATCCAGTGCAGAGTAGTAAGCCTTGGCACCATGTTTAAACAAACAACAAGAAAATCTCAGCAGTTTGTATTCATGAATATTTATGCACACACATATGTTCAGATACACATATATGTATATTATATAACAAATAGTAATCAAAGGAAGAGGTCATCAATTTGAGTGAGGTATGGAAGGAATTTGAGAAACAGTAACTTAGAGCTGCTAGAGGGAAGAAGAGAAGTAATATAATTCTATTAAAAAAAAAACTCATTTTCAAAGAAACAATGGAAAATACCAAAAACTGTAGCTTCCAAAGTAATTACTTTATAACATCAGTGGAGTACAATTAAAATTTAAATTTTATCATTTTTTAAATTTAATATAATTATTTTGATAATATTAATACA
The DNA here is from genome assembly GCA_033318265.1 of Phyllotis vaccarum. Classification (NCBI taxonomy): domain Eukaryota; kingdom Metazoa; phylum Chordata; class Mammalia; order Rodentia; family Cricetidae; genus Phyllotis; species Phyllotis vaccarum. The sequence continues at coordinate 13,610,777 of JARWLC010000014.1, read as the reverse complement.
AAGAAGACTATAAAACTTGATTTGGTAATATGAAATAATTTACAAAGCATATTAATAGCTAAAGCTACTTATAATAGCACTCAATGCAATTCTATCAGCACAAGTAAAAAGAATAATACACAAAAATGTTATTTTATACTTACAATAATTTTTAAAAAGAAAGAATTGCTAATAATGATTATCTTCAATAGACTAAAACCCCTAGACAAAAGTATGGATTAGAAAAAAGACTTGAATTTCTCAAGTGTTTTGCTACATTATGCTATTTTCATATCTATCTAAATAATATATTTAAAGACAAAACAAGTTCATTGGACTAAAACATCAAATGTACTTGACTACACATTCTAATCTAAAACCGTGGACTTTCTCAATTTCCTTGGTGATTACTGCAACTGCCTGTCTATCATCAGCAAACACAGTCACTGGGTTATGACCTGACAGTTTCATTGATACAGGCAAAGAAAGCATTCACGGCTCCCATACCCCCATCAGTGCTGTCTAACTGAATTCCAGCCATTCAGAACAACACAGTTCCAAAATAGCATGCATTCCTTCATCTTTCCATTAGTTTATTCATCTTCTGATTTTCAAATCAGAAGCAGCAACAAATATAATGATAGGGATGAATTCTGTAAAAAGAATTTCTGAAGCTTTAACAATGGGAAATAGAAAGTCATTTGATTGAAGAAATGTATAGCAATGATGGTCAGGACTGGAACAAAGGCTTAGTCTTTTTTTCTTCAAAATGTAGAACACACACATAGAATATATACACACACACATATACACACACACACACACAAATTACATATTGTTTTATAAATACTAGTCTCCTAGGAATAAGAGATGTTTATTAAATAACAATTTATTCTCTATATTACTTTACTAAAAGTATTTAAGTGAAGTAGATGGCCTGCTACATCTGAACATACTTTGTATATACAAAGAATAGTTGATAATATGAATGTTCAGGATATATAGCTATATATTCATATATTCATTATATGTATATTCATATATTATGTTTTGCCTAGACAAAATTTTTACTTCACAGAATGAAATTTTAATTCATGTAATAATTTTTATGTTTCAGTTCTGGCAGTTTTGCTCAAAAATAGTCAAATTTGTCCTATATTTTATGCAGTTGTATCCATGGCCAATTTTAAAATCACACTGAATCTGCTTTTGCATAATGCTTCTGATTTGTATGCATTCCAAGATGATTTTTGACCTGTTTATTTAGGTCATTTGCAAGCCTCAGTGTTGGCTTACTTCCTTCTCCTTCTGTAAGGTATGTTTTGGGGGCTGTGAATGTGTGGCTTATAGGAGATTAGACCAAGTTATTTCTACTGGGCTAAGACAAAAGTCAAATTAAGAACTTCACTCTTAGAGACCAGGGTCATGAGAACCAAAGAAGAAAAGAAAGCCAAATCCAGGGGAAAATGACCCCAATTAAAAACGAAAAAAGATGACTCCAATCAGTACCCAAAATGTGGCAATCAAAAGCAGTTCTGGACTGGGAAGTAAGTATAAGAAAAAGAAAATTGAATGTTTAAAAGCCAAACGATACTTCATTTATTTGACGCAAGTGTGTGTTAAAGTGTTATCTATAATTAAGTTCCAGTACTCAGGGTCACTGTCTAGTCTGTGTAACGTGCGCAGTACATGTTAATGACCGATAAAGTATGTGGAGTCTCATTTGCTCAGAGGAAAGCTTTTTTTTTCAGTCTACACAAAGGGTCACCATAGGCCAGGAAACCCTAGGCTCAGATTAAGTAGACAAACTTCGACTGTGCTCTCTTGTCTTATAATGGCATATCCTCGGTCTAAGCTAAGTCCGGAGTAAGACTTTCACTAAAATAATAAAGCGCTGTAAGTATAGTATTTTAAAAATTTTACATAGAGCACTTGAAACAGAACAGATACTCGTATTTATGGAGTGCAGTGTAGTGTTTCAGTACCTGTAAGCAATGCGTAATGATTAAAAATAGAGTCATCGATTTATCTGTCCTCTCAGCAGGTGCCATTTCTTTGTGTTGAGAATGTTCAAGTACATTGTGCTCGATATTTTGAAATATCACATTGATTTTTGCCAATCATAATTGCCTGCTGCTCAGTATCACTGGGAGCTATTCCTCCTCTTGACCCGTGGCTGTGGGCTGGTCCCTCTCCAGCCTTCCTTCCCACTTTCCCTCCCTGTTCTTTATTCCGTTGTTTTAATAATGGGATCTTGTCATTTATTTCTACAACTACTTACTGAGAAGCAAATGCATATACTCTAGGAGGTAATACAGTGGATGTGTGATCTTTGCCTCTTCTGAATATTATCCTACTGTAAGAAGCCAAGGATCCCAATCATTGAGTATCCCACCTTAAAAGTAACAATAAGTGCATCTTGGACACATGGGATAACACAGAGGAAGTGCAAGGATACAGTTAACGCAAATAACTCAATATCTTTGTCTCAAATATTTTATGAAACTATGTCAAAACATTTCACTACATATGTGATGAGAACATGGTTTCTGAGTTACAAGAACTTGAATAAAATCACAAATGCCCTATAGAAATTAGCCAATTGTTTCTTTTGCTATGAATTTTCAATTCACAGTAAGAAATCTAATTAAAGACCCTTGGGTGAGATCGCATCCTTATGAAAATAGCAAAAAGATTATGTTCACAGGTGGTAGAAAGGCATCATACACGAACTGAAGATACTTCTTCTCCCCTAGCTTCCTAATACCTCATTGTCTTCCCAATTTTTCCTAGATCCAAAAAACTAGGATTTGACTCTGAAGTAATGTGGTAGGTAATATTACTTGTTTGCCTGAAATTTTCATCTTCTGAGAACAACAATAACAAAATACTACTTGCCAACTTAAAAAAAAAATTGAAATCAGTATAAAGAGAGAAGAATACATATATTAAATATTCCCCTGATGTAGGAGAATTGTACACAATCAGGACACAGAGAGAAAATATCGGGTGGTTTTTTTCCACCCTTCTTCTTAATGCATTATCTTAGTCTTCCAGTCAGCCATTGGTCCAGAATTCTTTTTGTTTTACTTGCCCTCTGGGGCCAATAGACCTTAATTAATTCCATTAATATGCAGCTGAAGCCTGAGATGTCACTTTGCAAGATAAATGAATAGGTGGGAACAGTGACTTGTATAGTAAGGCTTTTTATTTTTCTGCCACAATAAATTTCCCAAAACATAGTAGCTTCAAATCTCAATTTATTATGTCAAGTTTTCTGTATGGCTGTAGTCAAGATCCCTTGTGACTCAGGTAATCCTCTGCTTTGAGGGCCACATTATGAAAGAGCAGTATCTGCAAGCCCTGAATTATTCAAGAACCCCGCATCTTTCTATCGCAGAGGTCTGAGAAAGGATGAGGGTCTCACACAAAGAGAAACCTACTCTATGAAATCTTGACAAGTTGGTTTTCTTCCTGATCATAAGGGTACTTAGCTGTCCCAAAGGAATCAAACACCCAATTGAACCAGCTTTCACCATTTATTCATAATGCAAAAACGGACTGGCTGTTCCTCATTGGCTGTAGTTTACCTGTGCCATCTGTGAATTAGTTAGCTTGTAAGGGTGAAGGGAAAGCCTTGAGAAAAAGTGATCTGTATTTGGGGAGTGAGACAGCTTGCCACACACACCCAGGCCTCCAGGGTTCTCCATGAGAGAAAGAATAACGAGAGTTGGAAAGAAGCTGATGCCCACCTATAGGACCCATTTGATAGAAAAGTCAGATCCTCCTATATAGGGATGTGGGGGGACTTGCTAGCTGAGTTTATTATACAGGTTATCATGAGAACCTAGTAAATTGCACGGCTTTGGGATTGACCTGGCTGCGGAGTAGCAGAAGAAAGAAAGCATACAGCAAAGCTGAGACTGGGTGGCCATGTGTTCTAACAGAGACACGACACACCAGCAGTCCAGGAACTCAGTGCGTCTTCTATACACAGATGAACAGATGAACGAGGAAGCTGGTTAGCTCACTTAGGTAGGCAGTCTCAGTAGAGGAGCAGTCTCAGGCTGCAGTCTTCTCAGGATGCTGTGAATGATGCTGAGACACAGTCAGTATCATGCTCTGACCTGGGAAAGGGCTCTCCGTTCCCGAGCCTGACCAAGGTAAGGCTCTGTTCCCATTGATCTAAAGCATTGAGATATGGCCATACTCATGTCAACAATACATAAACACTCAGGACTTTACGGGCTCCCAAATCTTTGTAATGTCGTTCTTCCAGAGTCTATGGCCTGGTTGTCACATAGATGCCCCTCCTGTCTCCATAGGGCACCCATAGTCTTCTACACATTGGCTCTCAGTTTCACCAACAGTGAGATATACCCGGTTCTTAGTTTTGCTCTCTTTGTATTCCCCGTGTGATTATCTAGCCGGAGACAAATCTGTATTTTAAAAATACCAGGGAATTTAGCTGTGTACTTACTTCCCCCACCCCACCCCACCCATCCAGAAAATATTCTGGGATAATCTCTTTTGTTTAAGCTTTCAATCTTTAAAACATTTGCTGACTGTGCTTGCATTAATGTTACTTGGTTATATAACATTGTCTATTACATAACAAAGTAATTGGTTTCTTTGTTTTATTTGATTTTCCTTTTTTTTTAATTGGTAAGAGACAGAGAAAGAGAAAACAAAGTTGGGTGGGTAGAGAGGTGGAGGGACACGATATAAATACATTGCATTGAATTTTTAATAAAAAACAAAATGAATAAGAAATGCTTTATGGAATAAATAGAAATATTCCACTATGTTTGCACAATTAAAAAAAATATCAGTTTAATGACAAAGAAAGTTATCTATACAAGTTATAATGGTCCTGAAAACTTCAAGCTGCAGAGTAGGCCACAAAAACAAAATAGATAATACTGGTAGCTGCCTTTACACATGTGCATACGTGAGTGCATGCAGTGAATACGCTAACACAAAATTTAAACTTACAACTATGTTGATTACTTTCCTTTATCAAAGAAAGTAACACCATGTAGAATCACCTAGGGATGGGATCTTAATGATGAGTTGTCCAGATAAGGCTGGCCTGTGGACATGCCTGTGAGGAATATTCTTCACTGGGTTCTTTGATGTGGAAAGAACCATCGTAAATGTGGGTGGTACCATTCATGGTTTGCAAGCTTAGACTAAATGAAAAGGGGGGGGGGGCGGTAATCACAAAAGCAAGGTTGTGCCTTCTGTTTTTCCCCTTCCATGCAAATGCTGGCCCTCTCACCCACTTTCTGTCTTGACCTAACACAGGGATCAGTGATTGTCTTGAATCAAGGCCTGTGTTGGGCTCCTGAATCACAAGCCAAAATAAACCTCGTTCATTTTAAGTTACCTTGTTTTAGGTAATTATTAAATAGCAACACAGAATAGACTAGCTTGAAGATGCTCAGGAAGAAACCAGGAATATATGAAGCCAGTTTGGTGTTGATAATTATATAACCATTTTTTTTTTTAAGAATAAATTCTTAAATGCTTGGAGAATTAAAACAGGATATTCAAAAAATGATTTTCTAGAAGTTACTTCTTGTGAATAAAATCTTACTCTTTCAGGAAGCATTTCATTACACCCTTGCTAATGTATCTTTTTCTTATCAATTATTATCTTGAGTCTTATCAAAGGACGTATCTCACTGAAATAATTAAACATAACTAGTAAGAATTATGTAAAGCATATATTATTTAAAATGTTGAAAGTTAAAGAGAACTGCATAAGGAAAAAAAAAAACCACAGTGTTTAATAAGTAGACAGAAGATTTACTGCCTTTCATTGTCTCTGAGAAGTGCTGATAATTCAACCATAAATGAATATGGAAATGTACTGAATACCCAAGATAAATATGTCCTCAATAGGAACATCAAGGAACTTTCTATCTTCTAGGAAAAGCTGTCAAGTTACTTTAGAACCTTTCTTTGATCTATCTAATTTAAGTTTACTATTGCCATGACTTGAAAATACATATTGTAGCTACATAATTTTCAGTGTACAATCAGGGCCCTGCACATAATCTATGCTAGTATAATTTGTATACTAATTACAGGAGAAGCATACAAAACAAAACTCATAAACTAGAACTATTTTTCATTTTGATACAAACAAGCTAAAAGATGGAAACTTTAAGGAATGAAAAATGTGGTTGTTCCCCAAACCCAATAATTATTATTAAAATAAAATATAAAAACACTCTCTTTTAAACATTTAAGTATTACTATGAAAAGACAAAACTTAGAGAGATGTGATTAAGTTTTAGATATGCATGCTGAATATAATTTAAGATCACGGGAAGTGTTTATGCCTGTATAAATATACTCCCAAAGAAATATATTTTGTCATTTATATTTCTAAAATTCTGGCACTTAATCTAATCTAAGATTACAAGCATAAAATTAGCATGTTATGATTGTAAATTAGGATGCAGGGTTATGGGCAGAAGAACATTATAAAATGCCATGAGAGAAAAATGAATTTCTTTCTCCAGGAAATATTAAAACTGTTCTTACTTATTATTAAAGATGAAAGAACTATGTTTTCTAAGAACTACTTTTTATATTCCCTTACCAGTGTGTTCTTACTTTGAAGTAAAGGCTGGTGATATTATAGTTATTAAAATAACCCTGAAATAATAATATGCACTCAAATATCCCTACAGCACATGTAGAGATAATAATCATGACAACTAATTATTGATGTCAACTGTACATCTAAAATTTTATAGAGGTTATTTGCACTCTTCAAAACATCTCTAATTAGTAGCTTTAAATGCTTTGCCTTCTTCTCTACAGCAGATGCAAGAGAGTCTAGGGAGGAAGTTGGAATTTTCCAAGGGCACAAACTTGATGAGGAAGATGCAGAGTTAGGATCTATCTCTGGTTACAGATTGGCTCTCATCCACTGAGTCACGCTTAACACTTGGTGAAGCTATAACCCTTTAGGCTTCTATCAACCTTGTCATCAGGGACCTTTCCTTCTTTATAACTTTCCATTTCCTGTGTAACTTTATTTCTTTCTGCCCTATCCCCTGAGGATGGGAACAGCTGGCCAGTGCCCTCTTCTTAATAACTTTAGCTGATTCACTGGTTGAGTAATTTTTCTTGAGAGATTTTTAAACCTCTAGAGAATCAAGTATTTACTTACAGGGGAAAAAATTCTACAATGAACAAATGCAAGAACCTTTATCTCCATTGAGCTTTCCTTATATTTTCAATCTAGGTTTGGTGATGGGAAGGAGTAGATTTAAAGAAAAAACCCACAAATGCAGATAAATTTTTATTTTTCTTCTCTGAGATAATTCAGTGAGATCTAAACCTCACAATTGATTTAAACAGTGAAGAACACAAAAATATTAAGACAATAAGAGGCAGATATTTTCAGTATTTGGATAGGATTTGTATTCCAAGGAAAATTATTGAAACACAATGCTTTAAGTGTTATGATCATATATCTTCACTAAAGTGTCTATTTCTTTAGGTAAGCTTTTTTCCCCTCAAATTGATGGTTTATTAATTAGTTTCTAATCATTCTTGTTTCCTGGATATTCATGCTGGATCTGTTTGTCAACTGTATCATCAGGCTCATTTAATGCATCACTATGGCTTTACCCATTAATCTATGACTCATCTTTGAAAGATAATCTACCATTAATAACTGCCTTATGTAATATGCAAAAGGCAGGACTCTGCCTTACATTTCAAGAAGGATGGCACTAAAATGAGTAAACAGCCCCTTTGCATTAGAACTCCATTCATCTGGGGAAATTTGGAGCTTGCTTTAAAATCATTTTCTTATACTGACATCAAGCATTAGAATACCAAACAACCTTACCATTTCCCAAAGAATTACCAACATCACAATAAGGTTCTTTATAAATCAAAAAAATAAGCAAATGTAAAAATTTATTTAAATGACTGAATGTAGAGTAGGGTCATTCCTTAGTTATTCTATCATTATTTGAATCAAAACTTTAGTTTTTCATGTTTATATGTTTGATGATTAATTGAAAATCAGAGATATTTTCTTTTGACTGTAAAAGTATAAAGAGTCCAGTCCAATCTAGTGTCTAGATAGTAAAAAAAAAAAAAAAAAAACAGCATATCTTTAAAAACAATTGAAAGTCAGCACCTAAGGAGAAAATGAAAATGTTCATGTTCTAATGAATGAGTCAATCAAAAGAAATTTGGAAGTAACTGAATTATTTGGTTTTATCACCCCATTTTAAATGTTTCTCACATGTTCTTTCTTATAAGTTTGCAGAGAAAAACATAAACTCACAAGTCCACAAATGACAATTTTAACAATGTAGCACCTGCCTATAATTTGTTTCTGTCCAATAAATTGAAATTCTATATATGTATCTAATCTCTGTATATAACACTTACTACATATGTGATTCTGTGTAGCTATTTAATATACAAGGGTTAATATTAAGTTTATGGCTTCTGTGGCTGTCAATTTGAAGGGATCCACAATCATATAGAAGACAAATGTCTAGACACATCTTTGAGCTAGTTTCTTAATAATTGGGTTAATTTAGGTGGAAGACCCATGCTAACTCTGAGACATACCTTTCCATTGTTTGAAGTTATAGAGTGAATAAAAAAGAACCAAATACATGAGTATCAGCACATGCACCCACTCACATCCTTTCTGACTGTCGATAAAATAAGCTCAGTCACTGCAAACTCTTGCCATAATGAATTCTCTGCCACGATGAACCATGTCCCCTAAAACTGTAAGCCAAGAAAACCCTTCCTTTCTTAAGGAATTTCTGGCTAAGCATTGGGCCATAAATAAAAATAAGTAAAGTTATTAAAAGGCATGAAGCTGTTGCTAAAATTAAAACTGACTGTGTGCATCCCGGGTTTTTGAAACTGGTTAGCAAGAGGACCATGGAAGATTTTGGGACTTTGGGCTAGAAAAATACGTGCATATTATAAGTAGACTAATGAGTTAATTTGGTAAGAATTTGAAAGACTAGAATGTTGCATCTAGAATAAAATCTCCATCAGAAACTGAGGTAAAACCAACTCATGTTAAATTATGGAAACCACAGGAAGACTACATTCTGCCCATGTCTGGAGAATGTAAGCCCAAATTCAATAGCAGTGTAATAGTGTCCTTGGTGGAGGAAAACTTAAACCATTATAGTATCCCAGATTAACATGGTCACTGTGCCATGCTCTTAAATAAGTCCCAAGTGAGAAAAGAAGTGAAGCAGAAAACACACAAATCATGTTGTTGGTAGAGACAGGACATTTAAAGTCCAAAACAAAGCCTGTGCCAAGAACACAAACTGTAATTATTAGAGATTAACACAATTAGAAGAAACCACTTTCTCTGCACTAGGACAAAGGGAAAAGTACCCAGGTGAAAGATTCTACCCATAGAAAGCTTCCTCTTTAAAAACTCATATTCCTTTGGGAGGAGAGGTTCTAAATTAAGTATGTTGCAGGAGAACTTTCCTGCTGAAGAAAGAGCTCCCTAAGAAAGTACTTCACAGAAGTCAATGAGGTACAAGCAAACCAGTCCACATTTTGAAATGCCACCAGAATTTAGCAGTCCTGTCCATTGTTAGGACATTATATAGCCATGGTAAGAGTGAAGAGTGCTGATGTTCCAGAAGTCTACTGAGGTCAGCCAGTATGAGTCAAGTTCAGGTTCCTATAAAGAAAGCCACAGGAGACCACAGTGTGAAAGCTGCAAATGTGACGCTTACCTTGCAGTGGATACCCAAGCATGTGAAAATGTCAGGACAGCAGTATGCCCAGTCGGGAAAGCTGAGTACAGAAAGTGGATCCAGCTCAAGAGAAAGGGAATGTGCTCAGACAACATAGAGGATCAGGCTACCCAAATCTTTGGCACCTGCAGGATTTTGTGTTTTCTTTGCTATGTTTGGTTCTTGCTTTGGCTCAGTATTTCCTTCCCATTTCTCCAATTTGGAATGAGAATAATTGCTCTTTTCCATTGAATATTGAAACTATGCAACCTATCACTGATGTTATAGGGACTCAGGGATAGGAGATCTCACATATACTTTTGAAAACTGTGGAGACAATTAAAAGACTCAAGACTTTGATAATTAGACAAAACACATTTTACATCATGATTTGTAAATGAGTTTACGGGGAACAGGGGTGAAAAATTACTAAGAAGTAGTGCCTTTGTTGTCTACCAAAAAATCATCACTTGAATCAAAAAACCCACAGGGGAACACTACAGTCCCTGAAAATTTATAGACAAGTAATATTATATACAATGAGCAGGTGCATTTACTTATTTATAAATATACATGTATATTCATACAGTTCTACATATATACATATACATATATATATATATATATATATATATAACAACTATTGGAAAAAGAGACTGTGAATTTGTAAGGGTGGCATACAAAAGGAATTGGAGAGATGAAAGAAGAAAAGATATAATCTTAAAAATAAGAGAAATAATTTTTGAAGTGATACCATTGGTTGCATTGTTAATGGTGGGTGGGTACACTTGGAATGAGTACTATTCATAGTAAACTGGACAGAATCTACAATCACCCATCAGACAAATATTAGTCCATTTGCTAAGGAATTTCTAGGTTGTGTTAACTAAAATGGAAAGACCAGTTATAAGTATGGGTAGCATTGTTCCAGGGGTTATAGCCCTGGACTGAATGAAAGCAAGCTGGTCAGTAGTGTTTATGAATCTCTTCTTTCTGGTTGCAGAAGCAATGCAGCAATCCACTTCAAATTCCTACTGCCAGGACTTCCCCACAATCATGGACTATTCTCTCAGATTATGAAGCAAAATAGACCCTTGTCAGACATTTAAGCACAACAATGAGAAAAGTGAGCTAATTCTACTTCCTTCTCTCTGCTGAACAGAGATATACACATGTTATTTCTATTCAGTGGGGAAAATGTAATGGCTGGGATATAATTCACTGGAACTACAAATGGAAGAATGGTAACTATGCCCTTGCCAGAACACATTTTATATTACCCTATCGATTCAACCCTTTCCACTTGAACTTTGTACCAGGCTTTTTCTTCTTGGCCACCAGCCAGCTCCCAGTCACGACCAAGAGACTTATTAGTTTTGGATGGTTGGCCTGACTAGCTCTTTTAACTTAAATCACCCATTTTTCTATGTGTATGTTTTTCCTCGGGGCTTCTAAACCTTTTTTCTTGCTGTATATCTTACTTTCCCGCTGTCTCTGTCTGGCTGGTGGTGGCTGCTTGGCTTCTTGACCTGGGTGTGACCCTATTTTTTTCTTCTGGCTTCTCTCCTTCTTCCGCTTCTCCTCTCTGGGTCCTAGATTTCTCTTCCTCTTCATTCTCTCCGCCTACTAGCCCCGCCTATCTCTTTCCTGAGGAGCAACTGGGCATTCAGCTTTCTATTAGACCAATCATGTGCCTTAGGTAGGCAAGGTGAGACAAAAGCAACATATGTTTCCTTAATTAAACAAATGCAGCATAAAGAAAAGTAACACACCTTTAGACAGTTAAAGTAATACTCTGTAGCACAAACAAATGTAACACATCTTTTCCTAGTTAAAATAACATCCCATAATGGAACTTTATCTTGAATACTTTACATGTGTGGATTTAAAGTAGATACAGATATAACTGGGTTTGATTTTCGTACTGTACAAACTAGGTGTGGTGCTATATACCTCTAATCCCAGCACTGGGAAGGTGGAGACAGGAGGGTTAGAAAATCAAGAACATCCTTAACTGTATAATGAGTGTAAAGTCAGCACTGGAAGAATGAGAAATTTGTCTCACAAAAGAAGGAAAAGAGAAGAGAAAAATTAGTTTAAAGTTTTAAATTTTAAAATAGTTAATATAAAACCATAGCAAATAGGACTCTTTCCTGCCTTATTGATTTTATGGGGATAAGTGTGACTGTCCTTAGTATATTGTAATACAAATATAAAGAAATATTGCTTAGCCTATATAAATTATATATAAGAATGTGTTTCTATACAGGATAGTGCAATATCTCAGAAATCTATTAATTCAATGCTATCACCAATTGTTGAATTAAATTAATTCCAAAGGATAGTTATTGACTGGCTTCGTATAGTTAGTAAACAGGTAGACTCTCTGAGTATATGATATGTTGTGATAATCATGACGAAATCAAAAAGACTCAATTCTAAAATTATGTGAAAAGCACTATAATGATAAACAGCAATTTAAAGAAACACGTTTTTCTGTCATCCATATTTCAGTTTCCTAAAGAATTACATACTTTTTGTTATCAATAAAGAAGTCATAGAAATCTAAGATTTGATCTTTACTCCAAGTTTCTTGTGTTAATAAAAATTGTAGACTTTTTGCCCTTTCGGGGGAGGGCATGGGTGGTTGGAGAGGGGCGAGGCTGAAGGCTGGCTGGGAGGGATTGGGAGGGGGAGAGGGGAGGAGCAGGGGAATACATTGATAGCGGTGACTTTTAATGAAAAAAATAAACTAAAAACAATCATAGTTGAGTAAAATTTTTCTCTGTGTAAAATAAGGATACTGTGGCCATATTGTAGAAGGCTTAAGTAGGTATGGAGAAACCTATACATAGAGCCTGTACATAGAGCCAAGTACTCGCCACACGATAATTGACTTTCCCATACTGAATCTCTCTTGAAATTTTTCAAGAAAAGAAACTCTAGATATTACTCATTATATTTCAAAAGTATGAAATATAAAGTTCCACATAAGTTAAATATTTTATTTGATCTTGAATTTCTCTTAACTTTCTCTTTGACACCTCTTATGTGTCAGAAATGTATAATTATCATGTGTGCATGTGTGCTTGCCCATGTGTGTAAAAGCATACGAGTATATAGGTGTATATGTAATTGCTGAGGCCAGACTGGAACCTTCTGGTGTTTTTCTCTATTGTTTTCCATATTATTCCTTGAGAAATGCTATCTACTAAACTGGAAACTCGCTTCTTTGGTTAAGCTGTGTGGAGAGGTATCTCTGCTCCCAGCTCTGGGGTTCTAGGCATATGCATTCACTCCTGGCTTTTCAGATGGCTGCTGAAAATTCAAACACAGGTTCTAATATATGCAGAGCAATGATCTTACACACTGAGTTATCTCTGAAGTCCCTGATTACTTTTATAAAATGCCATGGATTCAAATACCATTGACCATGTTTATCTCTATAATGAATTATTACAATAGCCTTTAGGGGATAGATTTCTAGATATCCCATTGAAAAGTGACATGGGTTTGGTATGTTAAAACAAGAGAAATTAATTTCTTATATTATAGAATTCAGAAATCTAAAAATCAAGATATCTATAAAGATAGACTGAAGCTCTAGGAAAGGCTCACAGATTCTACTCTGTTCTGGCGGCACTCAGCACTCTTCCATTGCTTATTAGTCTCTGTCTTGACTAAGATAGACTTACTCTGTGTGTCTCTGTTCACATTTCATTCTTCTGTAACATCAGTCATCATGTAATGCACCATGCTAATAAAGAATGGCTTCAGCTTGGCAATGTCTTAAAGACCTAGTGTTGGTTAATTTTCTATGCTTGAAAAAAAAGGCAAATCCAGGAAAGATGTATTTAGTCGCTCACATCATAAAATGTACCCCACTATGATAGGGAAAACCACGAAGTCAAAGTATCATGATCCATGATGTTGAATAGAAAAATAATATTATTGTTAAGTTAGATTTCTCTCTGTTACCTTTTGATTAGCTCAAGATCCAAGACCATGGGATGGTACTACTTACATGCAGGGAGGGTCCACTAACTCTGGGTAAGGCTCTTACACCTTCATAGATATGCCAGAGGTTTGTCTCCTAGGTGACTCAAAAATCAATCACGTGAACAATGGAGATGAATCATTGCAGACTCAGTCTCTAAATTAGGTGATTTTTATAAATCTCAGAGAGTTAGAACTTTAATATATCTTCCTCCTCCTCTCCCCCTCCCCTTCTTGCTTTCTCTTGGAAGACACAATTCAACCTCTACAACTTCATACCTTGTCTCTCTGGACAATTGTTGAATAAAATTCTTCTTCGTGCCAAACTGGCATCATCTTCAAGTTGAACATAACTGGCTTGCAACAGATTATCACAGATGGGTTTGTTGACTGTGACCATTCTCTTATAGGAGAGGCTAGAGAGAGTCACGAGACCAGCGTTTCCATCTACCTATGCTTAACAGTCAGTTGCATGTAATTTTGCCCTAATCGCTTATGGCTAGCCAGAATGTCTTGAGGAGGAGCTAGATCAGATAAACTAGGAATGACTAGGAAAGGGCAATACACCTCCACAGCTACATAGTAGTCATTAGCCATATAATGTACAAACCTTGTAGGGTGGTTGTTTTAGGTCACCAGAATTTTGTCGGAAATCCCTCACCTGTGCTCTATAAGTATCCCCAAAACACATTCATTCTCTAAAATGAAATTTAGTAAAATCTAACTTTGGCTTGTTATTGAAGCTTTATAGGGGAGGTGACAGACACTGCCTTGATTCCTGCCAGGTTAAAAATTCTCACATCAGTTATTCATCTGACACCAACTAAAATATAATTATGTCCCATGTAAAATGGAAATAATGGAACTCAGTCTCTCCAGTTATGCTCCATTTCCCTTGAAAAGAATTAAATCCCAAAGAGGGTGAAAATTCATCGTGATTTCCCAATGCCATCATGCTTCTACATTCACCCAGGGATACTTAGCCAATATCCCAGGGACTCATTCAGTCTCACCTACTACTCATTCAGTAGCTCCTTTTCTTAAGGCACATGCCATAGGGCATCTGTATTCTGTGTTCTACTTAAGTGGGATGATAGCTCCCCCAACCTCCATGGACCAATGACTTGCTCAATTTTTACAAAATATTTAAATACTCCTTAGCACAGTGGTGTTTCTGATACTGCCAGATAAAGTAACACTTCTCTTTATTCTGCTTACTCAGCATAATATGTGTTTGTGCTTTTTTTATATAAATAGACATTTCAAAACATCATTTTATCTGCTTATTTGCTTTACATTGGAAAAAATTCCCCAATACACACACACACACACACACACACACACACACACACACATACACACACACACACATACACATACACACACACCGGGGAGGAGGTGGAGGGAGTGGTGGGGGAGGGAGAAACACAATGTAGCTGTGTGCAGGAAGCTTGGAACCTTAAAAGACAAAGGTGGCATAAGGGTGCCATTCAATTTCTTCATTATAATTTGCAAAAGAGTAAAAAAGCATAACTCAGAAAAAATAATTTTTAATTTTAATTTTATATCTAATTAATAATGAATCTAAGAGATGATAAAATATCCAGACTGTCAGGAAGAGTAGTAATTTGCATCTTTGAAAATAAAAGAAGAAACCTCTATCATATCTCCATCTGAAGTTAGTGTCTATCTCTAGAAAGATGCAAAGCACAGCTGCCAGATGCAATTCAAGTTGTACATACCATAACTCAGCCCCTGAAAACACTCTAGATAATTTCTAGCATTCCACAAAATCTAGTGCCAGTAATTTTTCTGAAAGTCTAAAAATATGAACCGTGTGGGATTTGCTGGATAACATTCTTCTTACTGTAATGATTGGTTGGATAGCAGGGAAGTCCATTCAATGAAAGTTAAGTTAATATTTTCTATAACAGCTAGTAGAAAAATCACTGTATGCTTAGTGGAATGCCAGTGGAAGAATTGGAAAATAAATAATTTTAAATGAGATATGTAGAATGAATTTTTAAAGTTCGAAGAATGAGAAG
This sequence comes from Phyllotis vaccarum, assembly GCA_033318265.1. Taxonomy (NCBI): domain Eukaryota; kingdom Metazoa; phylum Chordata; class Mammalia; order Rodentia; family Cricetidae; genus Phyllotis; species Phyllotis vaccarum. The sequence continues at coordinate 13,594,990 of JARWLC010000014.1, read as the reverse complement.
CTAGTGGGCCACAAAATACACCTAGATATGCTGTTTAAGGCCAGGGAAAGAGCTCAGTAAAGCATTTACCATGCAAGCTTGAAAATGTATGGTAGACTCATTATACTCATATACATAGCCATGCACAGAGGCTTGAACTTGTAATTCTAGCATTGAGGTACAGTTAGTTGCATCCCTGGGCTCACTCACTATCTTATCTAGACTAATTGATGGGCCCCAAGTCCAGCTGAGAGACCTTAATTTAAAAATAAGTGGAATGGCTCCTGGGGAACATCTAACTCTCAAGGTAAACCTCTGGCCTCCACATGCATCTGCATGGACAGACACTCAAATGCACACACACTGCCTCACACATGTACAAACATGCAGAGAGAGGGGGGGGGAGGGAGAGGGAGAGGGAGAGAGCGAGCTGTAAGAATGCAAACTTGATTTGGATTTAGAAGAAAAATAATTTATTCAAGTTTGTCTAAATCTAAATGACAATGGTCTTTGGAGTAAAGTAACTGAGCTGCTTTGTGAGAGAGTCAAGTTTAAGTGTCACGGCAATTTTTATCTAATTATGGAAAGATTTTATATTTCTAAATGTGTGCTTGGTAAAAGTTGACGATTCATTTCCTTTTTTGCATTTATCACTTTTTGCATAGCAATCTAATAGGTTACTTTTATTTTAAACTCAAAAAAATGTTGTTCATTTTTTTAAATCTTATGCTTTTGTATAGCTTTCTTGCCTAACATTCTTTCTTCTCAAAATACTTTCTTCCACCTTCCACCTTATAAAGACATATGTCTATAAAATATCCAAATATTTCTACCTCTCTCACCTCTGTAAAGGTGTTCATGTTATTTTTCTATGATGTATGCTGTTTATTTATCAATTGAGTATAACTCATAATTTCACTAATATGCATTTAATGTCTTATTTAAATGCAGTGTTGAATGTTAATTAAATCTTCTTTAGTATGTGCATCAAGCTTTGAGAAGTTCATCTCTTTGTAATTTTTTACTTACTAGTTCAATTTCATATACTAGTTCAATTTCATAATGTATACATGTGTCTCATGCACATGCACACATGTGTGTATACACGTACACACACAGCAGTGCTTATGTTTACTATATTTTACTTTTTAAAATAAAAAAGCATCATGTTTGCTTAAGTTGACAAAAAGTAAAATATCGAGGTTATTTAAATCATTTAAGTTCACAGACAGGTATGTTTGCAAAAGGTTAAATTTTATATATTGATTTTCAATAAGCCAAGCATCAACAAAATGTTTCATTGGAATTACATTTGAACAATTAAAGTTCAAGTCATGTTTCTGATATATGATTTAAATTTGCTTCCTTTATTCATTTGAATTCTGTAAAAATTAAAGTGATTTTTTAAAATGCTTCTTATGTAGCTTGACATATTCTAAGCAAATAAACCTACACTATAAAAATGCATAAAGTTAACCTTTTGAAAATTTACACTGTACTGAGGACATCAGAAATGATTCACCAATGACAGAGAGGTAATTTTTATGACCTGAACCATGAATACTGCTTTAGTTCTTGATTCAAGTGACTACTTTTCACTACACTGAGCCACGAGTTTCAAAAATAAACCTTCTGCTGATAAGGAGATTTACAGAGAACAAAAAATCCTGAGTCAACTATTTATCTGGGACCAAATTCTGTGAACTAAGCTTAGTTCAAGCAAGAGGTTTTCTAAGCAGTTCATTTATTTTAATATGGAGCAAGCACTTTGGAGTTCCACTGTAGCTTATGTTCATAGGGCTTTGACAGAAGAGAAGGGGAAGGCCTGGAGGTAGGTAGCATTTCATGCATTCTTGGAGATAAGAATTGAGCATGCTGTAGAAGCCAAGTTATGTGTGGATGCTCTAGGCCTATTGCATGGGGCTATTATAGAGGGATTAAAACCAAGTGTATCCATCATGATGTTATGACAAATTATCAAATGAGACAGAATATTATAAATACTACAGGATAAAGGGCAAACATAAACTTTTTTTTTTTTTTTAATAGAAATTCCAACTACAGCTAAGGTACATTGTTTTTCAAGGAAAATAAGAAAGACTTCATGACCTTTCAATAAAATGGTATTTCTCAAACCTTTTCATGCATAAAAGATGTGTTAGAAGTTTGTTGAAACTGAAATTTTGGAACCATCTGGAGAGACTTGTACTTAAAAGACCATCATTGCTGTGGGATTATACTCTTGTACATTGTAGATATTTGTCCCTGCTGCTAGTTAGATAAAATGCTGCCAGAAGGCAGACAGGAAGTATGGAAGGGGCTATCAGACTAAGACAACTCTGGGAAGAGGAAGAACAGAGCAGAGATGCCAGGCAAATGCAGAGTAAAGAAGATGAAATGCTGCTCCGAGAAAAGGTACTAAGCCACTTGGCTAATCATGAGTTAGCTTAAGAGTAAGAATTAGCAAGTAATATATATGCCTGAGCCATGGGCCAAACAGCATGTGATTAATATAAGACTTTGTGTGATTATTTTGTAGGACCAAGCAGCTGTGGGCAGTCTACTTGAGACAGCTGGTATGGATCTTCGGACTAGTGCCAGCCAGAAACTTCATACTAAACACCATATTTAGCCAAATCTCAGATAATGTATAGTACTAGAATAATAACTCTCCACTTTATTAGAGTACTTTAATAACTAATACACTGTGAAGTATGTGCTAGCACTTTACATGATAAATTCCATTGAATAGACTATGACAAAAAAGCTATAGTTGCATGAAAGGTACAAGAATAAAACAGGGAGACAAGAAGATGGAGAAATCTTCTGATATCTGTGGGTCTCTGGAATCTCTCTCCCATCCCTACAAACTTAAGCAGCACTGCTTTCCTGGTTATTAGTTCTACAGACTTCCAGTTAGACAGATGATCATCCACAGAATCAGTTTATCTTTATACAAGCCATTCATAGATTGCTCCTCATTGATCAAAGTTATGTTAAGTATAAGCAAGTGGTCCTTGAATTGCAGGCTCTCCTAAACAGCTACAGGATTCAAGCAGAGTGTCTTCACTGTAGTGCTTCAGAGGAGAACAGGAAAGTGGAAGCTAAATTTAGAGCAATACAAGGGCATATGCCAGCCTGCAGCTCTGCTATTTGTTGATGCCAGAAAGACTCATCTCATCATATTACTTCTCGTTTCTGCAGCCATTAGGCACTACTCTCTGATAATATATACAATGTTTCTCATATCCAACTGCATGTAATTGGTGCTGTCCTTTGATTTCAGTGTTTGATTAGACATAAACTCAGATTCCTTCATTTACATTTTTTTAATTCTTTACATCCCTACTTTACATAGAATCTGCCACCACTTAAATTTTAATGATGAAAGAAGCCTCATCATTCTTATTTGTGTACCAAATGGCTAAGTCAGGCAACTCTAGGGATAGGAAGCAAGAGAAATCTCTGTATGGTTGGTGAGTGGTACAGCTTAACAAAACCAGCCTTTAGCAAACGAGAATTTATAAATGCCCATCACCATAAAAAGCTCGTAAGAGTGAAGAACACTATAGACAAGGTGTGGTGTGCTGCGGGATTATTCCCTTGTACATTGTATATATTTGTCCCTCCTACTGGTTTAATAAAATGTTGATTGGCCAGCAGGCAGTATGGGCGGGGCTACCAGACTAAGACAATTCTGGGAAGAGGAAAAACAAAGTAGAGATGCCAGGGAGATGCAAAGGAAACAGGATGAGATTACTGCTCTGAGAAAAGGTAGTAAGCCAGGTGGCTAATCACGGCTTAGCCTGAGTGGAAGAATTAGCTAGTCATATGTCTGAGTCATAGGCCAAACAGCATATAATTAATACGAGACTTTGTGTGATTGAGTCTGTTAGTCCAGATCTCAGGGCTATGCTATGCCAGACCAGAAACTTTTGACTACAGTGGTACACAGAAGGAACTGTAAAATCAAAGAATAAACAACAGATCAGAGGCAAATAGTGAAGGATACTGAGGGTTACAGCAAAAGACGTTTTTACAACAGCCCAGAAGGTACCATTAAACCTTATCCAAAATGACCTGCAAGACCTCAAACCAACAGTGCTACAAGAACATGGGAAAACTGGTTAAGGCAAGAGAGCAACGGTGTAGTAGAAAACACAGATCTAGGATTACGCAAACAGTGCTTCCCTTATGACACCTTAGCTGACCTGTTAAAGAAATGTCTGATAATATGAAAAGCAGGTTCATGTAGATCTTATTATAAATATGAATTCGGTTGCTTAAGTTTTATAAATACTTGCAGAAATAATGAAAACTTGAGGCATTATTTTATTTTTCTTACCTAACTTGATGGAGGGATTTGGGAGAGATTCAAGAAAAGGAACTGAAAGGGGATGATTGAAGGAAAAGGAGGAGGGAAATGGTGTAATTCTATTTCAATAAAGCATATTTAAAAAATAATAAAGGCCACCATATACAAATAGTGGGGGAGATAAAAAAAAAAAGCTCACAAAGTGTTTGTCCTTATCAGATTATAAAAATCAAGTGAAATCTAGCCAAATCTTCTCTTTAACTTTAGCATGTAAATCAAATAATCAGACAGAATCCCAAGCTCTTTCTTACCTGCTCATCACTTACCTTCCTGGCTTCAACTGCACACCGTGAGTCTCATTGAAACTACAGAACAGACACTTCGCTACAGCTCAATTTGCTCTAATGCTGTCCTGTGGAATTGAGCCTTCACACAATTTGTCTGTTCTCAACAGTGGACAATGTAAGTATTATATGCTTTTCTGTATTATTTTATGGCTATTTGTTTGACATATAATTGTCTTTTACCAAAGCAGAAAAACTTCCTTCAGGCTGCCTGACTGCTGTATATTTTTTAATGTCAGAAGTGTCTTGTGCAGGCTTGGGAACACTATTATCAATAAAGTTACTATTCATTAGTCCCTGAGTGATTGTGGCTAAGACTTGGAACATTTAATGAATACTAAAATTCAGAGTAGTGGTATGAGAAGCAGATGGCTATGCTTTCACCTGAGCTCTTTCTCATATTAAAACATCAAAGAATGATAGCCTACCACAGTTTTCTACAGCCAGCCGAAAATTTTACAAATAATTCCAATGTCATAAATGGCATCACTTCCCTGACAGATTTAGATTGTAGGCAATAAGAAAGATATTGTGTTTTTTAATATGGAGATAATTTTAGAAGGCAGCACATATGCAAAATTAAGTATATGGGAAGTGGGTGGAATATTAAATAAAAAGTGTGCTCTTCCCCACCCCCCTTACAGAATCTCCATCTACGGTGAACAAAAACCCCTTCAAAGAAATCATGGATACTTTATCTAAAATTATGCTAAGAAGCATAATTTTAGTTTAGTGGCTCGACTCAAGTTTCTTTCTCCCTTGTGCATTTTGCAACCTTTTGGCAGGTTTGCTGTTAAAAAGCTAAGGAGCATTGAAATTGCGCCACAGTAGCCCACATTTATCATTGGCAAAGGTTTCACGCTATAAATGAATTACTGTAATAGGTGTGTCATGAAATAGCATCTTATCACCCCCTCCTCTCCTACTTTCTTCACCAAGCAGGTCAATGATGATAATAAGTGTTGCTTTACCGTGATATTTCCAGACAAATTAAAGGGATAGAGTGAATTTTAAAGCTTTAGATTTGTAATATTTTAAAATGATTAACACCTAGGCCACTAAACTTCTAGCACACTTCTTGCTCTATGGAGGGTTTCCTTATAGTGAAAAGCTGCCAATTTCCCTACTGGGAGGCAGGTACTTCTCAATCAGGGGGAAGTTGCTGTCCAAAGAGAAAGCAAATTCCAACTTGACCCTTGAGAGATTTATATACTAGTTGGGAGATAAAGTACATTTATATAACCTACCAAACAAATGTAAAGAAAAATTTCTACACACTGGAAAAGGGTACAGTTTAAAAGGGCTTCAAATGGATTAAAGGGGCAACTGTGTTAATTATTGTCTAACATAAATTTTAAGATTTCTAAAGACCTAAGTTTACTTAAATGTACTTGCAAACATAGAGAGGAGACACTTTTTACTCTCATGACTGTAGGGAATATACTAGAGTAAAAAAATAGAGATTCTGTAAGGGGGGTGGGGAAGAGACTTTTTGGGAGGCTAGATGTGTGTTGTATTTCTGAGTTAGCTAACAGAAGTGATCAGAAACATATAAGGTCAGTGTTCCTTAGGATGCTACTTTAGGTCCTTTGTTGAATAATGAAAGGCACAGCAAACATTTTAAACAGAGACCTCCTCCTGCTCAAATAAATGTCATGTAAGCATAGCTAAGCAAGGGTATACCTATCTACCCAAGAGAGAGGCCATGCTGGCAGATAGCAGAGTAAGAAGTCTAGAAAAGAAATGAGCTTGTTTCATTGTATTTGTTTTTTTTTTTTTTTTCTTTGTTTTCCAAGGCAAGGTTTCTTTGTGTAACAACTTTGTCTGAAACCCACAGAGATCCACCCACCTCTGCCTCCCAAGTGCTGGGCTTAAAGATGTGGCCACCACCATCCCACTTTGACTCAGGGTTTAAATTGGGATAGTTTGGGGTAGCCATAGAGATTAGCAAAGAGAACAATTATTATGGTGAATGGCAAAGTCAAATCCCAAAATTCCCCCGGGAAGAGAAGTTTACATGAAAAAGAATATTATTGTCTTTAACTATTTTTTTTCTTAATCCAACTAACTGAGTATTCTAAGTTTAACACAGTGATTTCAACTGCAAAGTGTTTATGGTAGAAAACAGATGCTCAAAATCACCTCTACTAAACAGAAAGGACAGTCGAGATTTATTTTTAAATTAGTTCAAATAGATTTGATGTACCCCAATTGTACTCAAGAGGACACACAATTTCTAGATAGTGAGGTAGCTACTAAATCTTTGACAGTTCTAGAATCTCTTATCACATTTTATTGGACCAAAAGTAAAAAAAAAAAAAAAAAAAAAACAAACTTCAGTCTAGTTCCCATTTCAATTACCAGCTTTTTATATTACCACATTCCTGTGTGAGACTTTTTCCAACCAGCAAACTGAATAAGATAATTTTAAGAGACTGAAAATACTGTAACGTAACATAAAATTTATTTTTTTTTTCCACGTGGAAGTAAGCTTGTCTAAAACCTGAGTTATGCATTTCCAATTCTTTTTCTCTGTCTGCATTCTCTTCTGACAGACACACAGACACACAAGTACACACTCACATGGCACCCTGCATGCATTTAATACTCTGTTTGCTCATTGTACACAATTTGAACAGGACTGGAATAAATATTTGCATCAGACTCTGTGTTTATCTCTGGAAACATTCCATTTACTTCACTCAGTTGTTTTATTCAAATGACACTGGAAATATCTGGGTCAACCAAACACCAAACTTGTGGATGCCTGTGAAATTTATTCATAATTTACTTCAATTACTGCATACAGTCATTCCCACCACACTTTTGCATATCCTGTTAGCTGAAATGCAACACATCGTTAAATATGGAAAACCTACTTTGTCTTCAATTCTCTCTACCTTCCTTCCTTCCTTCCTCCCCCTCCCTCCCTCCCTCCCTCCCTCCCTCCCTCCCTCCCTCCCCCCCCCCCTCTCTCTGTCTCTCTCTGTTCCCAGAAGGCTTCTGGCTGGTCTGGTCTGGGCCCATGGTCCATAGGAATCTCTCTCAACCTTGGTTCCACAGCCTCTTATAAAATGACTACTCAGAGGATAATATTAATTAGAAACAATTTGACCTACGGCTCAGGGTCATTGTTGACTAGCTCTTACAACTTACCTCAACACATTTTTTATTAATCTATGTCTTGCCACGTGGCTCTGTGGCTTTACCTGTGTCCTATTACATGTTGCTATCTGGGTGGCAGCCTACAGCGTCTCCTATGAAAGGAGGTTAAACACTAAATACAATGAAGAAAATTAACTGTGGGAAGATATATACATGGGAAACCAGTAAATACATGGTAGAGGTATGAGTTTGGATTATTAGACATGACTCAAGAGTTGTTCCATAGATGATTTGCCTCCTAAATGTTCAGTAAAATGTCATAAAGCTTACAATATCTGTAACTCCCCTGAGCTAAGTAAAAATGATTGATTTGTGCTATGAAAGTTCCAATTAGCTAAAGATTTTAGGTAAGGAAAGCAAATTTAAGGATCCAGAGGAGGCCAGGTCTTTAAGAATTGATACATGAGTGGTAAGAATTTAGAGCATGAAGGGGCATCTTCAATGTACCCAGGAATCCTGTTTGACAGTTCCAGAAATCGGTGTCATCTGCTGCTGATACCAAAACAGCTCAAAATCTTCACTATTCTTTGCACAATATCAAATGTTTTAGAGAATGATAGTGCCCAGGTGGGAAGTCATGTAAAAGACAAGAAGAGAATGTCACGTAAAAAGACGACAAAGAACTAGAGGAAGAAGCCACCTAAAGGGACAATAACATGGCTGTGTGATAGTCTCTGGGGTGCTTATTGACTTGCTGAAACACATTATGCCTGAGCTCTGGTTCCTAACACTTGAGCTTCACCCAACTCCAGCAGGCTGGAGTTTGTTCCACTGAGCAAACATCATTGAATGAAGTTTGTCCTAAAGGCCCATCTTTCCTATCCTAAGTAAATAAAGCTAATAATGTTGATAGTAATTGTGGATAGAGGACAGTAGAGGGGTACATGAGAGATGGGACAAGACTGCCCCCCAGAACACACAGAAGATGAGACATTTGCATGGGTGCCGCCAAACTATTATAAGCTTATTTAGGATTAGTAGCATATCAGGGTGGTCCGGTCAATTGATCAAATAACCTGCCCTTTTGCTATCATGTTAATTTAGAGTGCATTTTTTTGAATCTATATTTGGTGGCAAATGTTGAACAATAACAAGTGCTTAGAGGTTTTTTTGGTTTGTTTTTTGTTTTTGTTTTTTTAGGCCTGCTGCTGGTGAAATTCTATAGCTAATTTGACAGTTGCCAGGAGCTCTTAATGTTAACTGTATACTTTGTGTGCTTTACAAGTGCTGTTGCTAAGACCTCACACCAGAGGCTTGTAGGTTGGTTTAGAGTGTAATCCCAGTTCAGAAACCAGTATGCAATGGAAACCATTTAGGCAAAATATATGAGAATCAGAAGTTGGGAATCACTGCCCTTATAGAAAGCAAAGTGCATCCTATGCGGACCATTTGAACAGAATCATATGTAGACAGTCAAAATGTAGATGATTCTTTCTAAGCCGATATTCACTAGAATAAACCACCAGGGGCTTCCTAGTAAATATTACAGCCATGTGCTGTGTAAAGTTAGTTAAGATGTGTTACGTTCATTTATGCTGTGGAATATTTGTTTAATGATGCAAAGATATGTTGCATTCTTTTATGTTGATTTGCTTAATTCTGCAAAGCTGTGTTACATTGCCTACCTAAAACACATGATTGGTCTAATTAAGAGCTGAATGGCCAATAGCAATGGAGGAGAGGAAGACCGGTGGGGCTGGCATGCAGAGAGGAGACTAATAAAAAATAAGAAGAGAGAGAATGAGAAGAGAAAGATGACACCAGGGGCCAGCTACTCAGCCACCAAAACACAGCCACACAACCAGCGCAGAGTCAAAAGTAAATAAACATATAGAATAAAGGCAAAATCCCAAAGGGAAGAGACAGATGGAATAATTTAAGAAAAGCTGGGTATAAAGAAAGACAAGCTAAGGCCAGATATCATTAGTAAGAATAAGTCTCTGTGGATTTGTTTGGCAGCTGTGTGGCGGGCCCCGCAAAAGCAAAAACAAACATCAAACAAAATACAGCCATGTTTATTCTCGATTTTGACACTTTCCTATAGCTGCTTTCTGATGTGTAAGTGGTGGTTCTGTAGTACAAGCACCTGTTGAATGGATATACAGGTGTGTGTGCGTGCGTGCGTGTGCGTGTGTGTCTGTGTGTGTGTATATGTGTATGTGTTTTATGACTGTGTATTGCTCGAGATGCATTTGTGTATACATGTAAAATTCATGAGCTATTAGACACATATGTGTAAACACTGATTATCTCTTCTAAGAATGTCCCTATATACAGCTTTTTTTTTTTTAGCAAACTTTTTTTTACCTCATGGTCATGACAACAAAGGAGTATATCTCTGGCTACATAAAACACAGTATATTAGGTCCAAATGATGAGCCTTGCAGAGTCAGTTTTTACATTCCTGACCAATTCTTAGATAGAGAAAAATCCAGAGGCATTGAAAAGTGTGGTTAGAGTACTGCTTATGAGCCGTGATTATGTATATTTTATGTTCTGTTGTTATTGGAAACTGTTCTTGAGATCCTGGGAGTTTGACAGCCTGATGAATGCAGAGAAACCTATTAAAAAGCAATCTGAAATGCATTTCAGGTGAAATCACTTTTACCAAAGTGCAGATGACTTCATTTATCCTAAAGATATAATTAGAGTGGAGACTGAATAGGTTTTTCTCTTTATACAATATATTACAAATATAGACTTCCTTATTCTAGCATCAGTGTGGATATTTTCTTTAAAAAAACAAAAACAAAAACAAAAAACCAAACATGTCAGAAAGAGTGGTTTTCCCTCCCTGGACCTCTACACTCTGTATATTCTTAGCTTTCCAAATGGGCTCTCAGAGAAAGCACAAGCATAAGAAAGGACACAATGGTATTACTTCTCTTAGTTATCTGCACACGTCAGACAATTAAAACAGTGATGAATTACACATGACTGTACAAAATTTTATTATCGGAGGCAAAATTCAATTTTTCTTTGCTTAAGATAAATAGACAAATTCTCTCATTTGAAAAAAATGTATTTTCTTCAACTACTTGATCATGAAAAAATAAATATTTCACATTGCATACATAGATTCAATTTTTACTGAATAATATGGAAAACATTTATCTGCTAAATTAACATAAGTTTATTTATTTGGAATATGCTTTATAACTCGTGTTTACTAAGAGACCAGTGACCTTTTTATTTCCAAGTCATAAAATATTAGAAAGGAGAAAAACATAGTCCATATGGCACATGCTAAGTAAGTCTGGTGTAATGGTTTTAGGTAAACAAGCTTTGTTACTGAGCAAGGTGTTTTTAGGAATAGTCCTAATAAATGCAATTTTTAAATATCTTATAAATTCAGGCTTGGCCAGACAGCTAAAGATAAAATCTCAAAGGCAAAATTTATTTTACTGTTTAAGTAACTGAAAAATGTGTAAACATCATAACAATAGTGTGTTTTGATTTTTGGCAGTCACCTGTTGTTAAAGTTTATTAAAATTTAAAAAGAATAAACTGTAGCCATGAAAGACTGCACACATAGTAATACATGCCAATATGCAGATGTAATTTCAAAGCTGATACAAGAATGCAGTGACATAATACTGCAAAATCTAGAACAAAATATTTGAGAGGCAATTCGTCTGAAAAATAGTTTTCACTTGAGAAATGACAGTTAAAAAACTACTTGAAATAAAATGAGGAACAAAGAATTTCTAATGACTTTCTCACTCTGGATCTCACACAGGACACGAAAGTGGTAGCAGGTTTGTATCTAAGAGTGAGTGCAATCACATGAGCGTTGCAGGGATGATTAAAAGAAAAGAAATGCCCTACACATTTCAGGCAGGTGTTCTTAACCACCCTATTATATTTCCTACAAAACTCTTTGCTCCTTCATTTATTTACATAAGAAAAATGTATGCCATTAGGAGCAAGTTGACCTGTAAAAAAATGGATCAAAGCAGTTAGTTTAGACTGATTATATACACAGCAGGGCCATTGAAAACATAACACCAAGTAAATACAGCAGTGCAGTCCATCTACAGTTCTATGCAGAAAGAGAGAAAATTTTCTGATCTCTCTGCTAAGCAATAGAAACATTCTGGGTAGCCTAATAGATCTTTTCCACATGCAAATCAAGTTTAACTTCATCTTGGTGAGACATTGGTCTCACAATCCATCCTTTCTTTTCCCCACCCAATTTTTTCCCCCATGGCTTATTTGCTGAGTGCCAGTTAATTATTTGTAGTTTAAAGCCCTCACAAACAAAATGCTAGGATTTTGGGAAGAAAATGGTTTTAGAAAAGAAATGAAGTAACCTTGGTAATAAATCAGTGATAAGCCAAAAAAGGCACCAATTAACACTTATTTCAAAGAAGTCCAGGACAATGAAAGAACACAAATCTCCTAGAGTCTCTATGGATAGATTATGTCTCAAGCTTGACAGAGACACAGAAATGATGGATTTACATCCCATAAAGCTTAAGTTTATAGTTTTGAGGTCCCACTAACGTAATATTAGTAATTCATTTTAGAAACCAAAGTCTTTTAGCCTCTGTTCTGATGACCAATTAGAATTCATAACATTTCACAGGGTCATTTCATGAGATGATATGTATAGTGTTTCTGGAGTTTGACTGGCATGTGCTCACTTGTTTGATCCTTCCCTACAATTACCCATTTAAGAAAAATCTGAACACAGTGAAGCCCACTTTTCCTCTTTTTTTTTTTTTTTTTACAGTATCAGTCTATAAACTAGGAATCCATCAAACTCTTCAAGCAATTTTGTTTTCAACAGAAATTCTTTAAAGTGTAGGTTGTGAAATTTATGCAAAACTCACATGATATAGAGTAGTTGAATAATCTAAAAGAAAACCCTAAGGACTAGAAGTATGCAGTGATGTATATGAGTATATTGTAACCAGAAAACCTCTTCTTTATGACTTCTTTAAATGTTTTCTGAAAGCTTTGTAACTCTTCTTATCCAACTTTAAAACAAAATCTCATGGCATGAAATTAACAAAAACTGTGCATGTTTCTTAGACTTTTATTGAATCCATCCCAAAATGAAATTAAAATATTTTATCTTAAAACCTGCTAATTAGTTCAAGGCAGTGAAACTGAGGGCTAGTTTTATATAATTAAAAAGTTGAAATTCTAGCATAGTTCATGAGAATATTTTTGTGCTCGTGTTCACATATACTAATTTGAAGAAATAAATTATTGCCTAAGATAGGAAATGTTGAACCTGCTTGAAGAAATAAGTGATTTACTTAAAGTCAACAAATAAAGCCAATATCATTTTGGCAAATTTAAGATGCTTTTCCAAGAGGATTAAACAACTTCTCTGAAGATTTGCAACATCATTCAATTGCACCAATAGCTTCTCTCAAGGATAGATACCATCCCAATTTTGATTTCAATTATTATTGTTTAAGTTTTATAACATTATTATAATTTTAAAATCTTACAAATTTCTAAAAATACAATCATTGTGCAATAAAACAGTGAAAAATTATCCACATGTTTTGTAATTAGTACAGTTGTGTTTCATACCAAAACAAATGATCAAACTGCTCTTCGATATCATGGGATTCTGTTACACATGATCTTACTTCCAACTGGTTCATGAATTCTTTACATTTGTCATGTAAACATTTTTAGACCTATTTTCTGCCATCTTCCTTTTTCTCATGACATGCTCAATTAAATATAATCTATTCCACAAATCTTTCTTTAACTTGGTTGAACTCTTACTAGCACACAACTACAGGCATCAAATGATACTTCATCCATGATCTCTCCTAAAGTAAAACATGCTATAGAAATCTTTGCTTCTTCTTACCTGTTCTTTGACTACTGTGTGGGCCCTTTATCGATAATTCACAAGAGCATTCATAAAAATATTGAATCTACATTCTCCAACATCCTAGAAGACAATTCTTTAAATATTTGATTAGCAGTGAAGTAACCATGACAATGCATGCTTTGTTGTAACTGATCTATTGCATCTGATTTACTGCCAAAGTTCCACAAAATCATTTGTTCACAAGTTTGTCTCCATAGATTTACACACATTTTGCTGAATTTTGTTTTCAGTTATTTAAATGATATAGCCTCCTATGTATTCTGACCATCTGTAGCTATTATTTTTTTCACTATCACAACTGTATACAAAAGCTTAAGCTTTTTTTTTAAATTATACAGTCTTAAGCTTTCATTTAAATTATGTTCAATAACAGATCTGCAATGTAAAGCATAAACAACATACTGAATTCTGTGTTATGATATTTGATACTGACTAAAGTAAATGGTGATTAGCATGTTCATCCAGTTGTTTGAAATAATGCAAGTTTGAAATATAAATGTTAAAGATAACAAAACATTTGTGGAGGTGTTCAAACATATATTCTGATACCAGTCTAGAACTTGTGAAGTCTCAAGCTAATGAAATAGATAGGTAGGTAGGCATATAGATAGATATAAATTAAAGATACTGCTTATGTTAGTTGTAGACCACCTATATTGAGAGATTTAGGTTATATCATAGCTGGAGTTTTAAAGGTGTGAATGGCTATTCTCAGCTTCATCTTCAGGAAGAAATCAAACATGCATCAAACATTATTAATGATCTAACATTAATAATCTTTGATATTTTAGGTATACATGTAAACTGAAATATCAGAAAATCCCAATATAATATACCTACTTAATATCATATGAAACAATGGAGATTGAGGCCCAGCAAATGTGCACACTAATAATTTTCAGAAAACACATCCAGTATTATAAATGTCAGCCTTCTAAGTTTGAAATTGTGTAGTTTTTAAAACTTTAAAGACTGCAAGAAAACTTATGGAAAAAAATGTGCAACAATGGGGAAAACATTTTATTTACAAGTTACTTGACGATAATGAATACCCAAAGTGGAAAATAATCTGGTATTTTGTCATTAAAACAAAGTTTTGCTTTGATACATATATTGGCACAGGAAATTTTTCAGACTAAATGACAAAAACTTTCAATATGTTGTTATTTCATGTAGATAATTGATTTGTAAAACACACAAGAGAGAAAGATAAAAACTCTAAGTAGAAAATATAATTTTATAGCTACATTTTATAGAATATTCCAAGAGATATCATTGGTTATTGTTTTGAAAATATTACTTATTTAAACAACTAAAAAAAATTTAAAGCCCAATATAATTTCAACATTGGAAAGGTTAAGTAACTGAAAAATGTGTAGAGCAAAAATCCATCTCAATGCCATTGGTACCACTATACTGTTAAACAAGTAGCGTATGAGGTATAAACATTGCACATAAGTATACACTGAGGATTTAGATAATAGCTAAACCAGTTGTGTTCAAGGCCACTAACATACTGAAAGAGGATTTTGACTATTAACAGTGGAGAGGAAAAAAAATTAAGAAAGTCCCCAAATTCAAAGTTGGAAATGATGACTCACTTAATATAAAAAGCCATTACTCTTAAATTTGCAGTACTTAAAGAAACAAGACCTTAGTGAACTCTATATCGTGAATGAATTTGCCAGTGTTGTAATGAATATTTGGAGCCTTCATGGATATATACTACTTATGAGTATTATGTTTTAGAACTTGCTCACTTCTAATAGGTAACCTAAATTTCGGGTTTCACACTAAGCATGACCATGACTCTTTAACACCATGTGGTACTTAAAACTCATATATTTTAATTGAATTAAGTGTTGAAAATTGTGGGTGTAAAAAAAAACCCCATTAATTGCTTACATGATAAGGTTCGAATTCAGTTTTATCTTAAGTCTATGGACTGAGAAATCACTTTTCATTTCTACAAACTTCTTAATTGCAAGACTCTTTGTTTTATAAATAAATAGCCCCAGAATTGAGTGATGGTCTCTGAATCCATTGAGTGAGTGATCTGTAGTATTTGGAAGAGCTGAATACCACAGAAAAATAGAAGGGGGTTTCATAACAGTTGACTCAATTATAGTAGTTGTAATTAGCATTTTACAATACTACACTTAAAATATGTTAACTATGAAGTGAGGAATTGACCTACTGGGTGAGAAAAGCACGGAAATATAGTTGTTGACACACAACAATGGAAACGGCTCTCCAAAATTCCCAGGTAGAACAGGGCTGTTAATTTCCGAAGGTTTCATACATTAACACAGCATAAAAGCAACTTTGTGTCTTAAGGGAGGGCACAACTGGCATAAAGGTCATTAAATGCTAATAGACCTGTTGAGGTATGGTTGCTTAATGGAGGATAGGAGCGATATACACATAAAGAGCAACATACAGAGAGAATTGAACTCTGCACTATCTAAGGTAAGAAAGACAAAGGAGCTATAAATAATGTCTTAGTACCGATCAATCTAAATTTACACACAATTGGTTTGTGCAATAGGAATGTTAACCAAATTAATGACAGATATTGGTGAAAAGCCACTGACACTGACTTAAGAGTATTTTTAGAGCGGTTAGTTTATACATGTATTATGCTAAGATTCATCTTCATGTAGTAGCACAGATCATTCTTCAGGACATAGACGAAAAAGCAGTTAAGAAAATAGTTATAACGTAGGAAGGGTAGTGTTGAGATAAATTTTATGAAGCCTTTTTCCAAGTGTCCACACATTTTTAAAAAAACAAAAAAAAGAGTTAAATTTCCTTTGATCTGAAGAGATTCTTCATACAGGTGCATGTACAACGTATTATATACAAATGGAGCTTCCTTATGTACATATGCATATGTACATATGATCTATACATCTTTGCAAGTGTATACACAGCTTTAACTCAAAGAAAATGAGTTAGCAACACAATCATCATTGCCAGACAATCCAAATGCTGAAACAAATGATGGAGATTGTTTAGAGAGCTGCTTGATCTCTCTTGTGGTCCATGGCTGAGAATAGAATTCCCTTCTGAAGTTTTCACTTTTCTTGCAATACTGATTGTCATAGATAATCTTTGTGCTTTCGCATAATGCCCATTCTGGATGTACATATATTCACTTACAGCATTGGACATGTTAAATAAGCATGCTGGAACACAGGCAGGACCATATATCCATGCACAGAATATTCTGAATAGGATTCTCCAAACTGACTGCAACTTCAACATGCACCCACTATCATATTCGGTCCTGAACAGCAGGGAATGTACAGGTGAAGTAGCCAGGGCAAGAGTCACTTGAGAGAGTCTGTACAGAGGAACATCCAGTAGAGAAACAAATGTGGAGTGAATGGAAAATACCCACAACCCAAACAACAACCACAACAACAGAATCCTTCCACACATTCTCACTGAATTTCTGGCTAGCCTCCTCATTCTGCAGAAAGTAGGTTCTCTCAAAATTCTGAGTTGAGTTCTCGGGAAGTGATACATATTAGTGCCTCATGGCTTTTCCCAGCCACTGGAACAGCTCGTCTTGGTAAAGCCTTTTCCAGCGCACATTGGCTTCCACGGTTTCTACAGCACGTGAGAACGAGGCAGAAGCTGCCCCATCGTAAGTCTTCATGAAGTTCTTTAGCTGGAAATATAAGTTAAATGTAGTGAATTTACATGTGTTACCATAAATCAATGTAAGCATTCACAAATAAGAAGGCGTTTGAGATGAAGTGTCACACAGAAACATAAGATAAACCTGAATGAACCTTCTAGCTCCACTTGTTTTGAGTTACACTTAAAAGGTCATGCACCATCTCGGTCTCTACTGTCTTTACTGTAGAGGGCTAACTTCTCTTGCCTGCTGGCTATGATGACAGAACTTGCCTGCAGTACTTTGTAGGAACTTGAAGGCTCTATTTTTGTAACTTACTAGGTTCATTTAGGCCTAAGCTGATTTCTCTAAATGACATTTTGCTATTTTAGGACGAATATTTCTTCCCATGTACCATGTTAACCCTGGAATTTTCTGAAAAGGGATCCTATCTAAAGCTATGAAGAATAATTCTGAATGAACGAACAACACACTAATCACATCACCTTTAATTGCTGTTGGTAACTTAAATGACCCTGCCTATTACCCCAGGTGTACTTCCAAACCCTAGTCACAGATTTCTAGGTTTGAGACTCAATCACCCATTTCTCCACTGTGGACACCATATGAATTATCTCTTTTTTCTTTATAAAACCAAAACTTGTATTTCATTGATTGACATAGTACTACTTCATTAAATGGATTGGATTGGTAATATAACCATGATAGGAAATAAATTTCTATGTGTAACAAGTTTGAAATGAGAATAAACAATGCAGGAGGTGAGGAGGTAGGAAGATTGCAAAAGTTAGAAGATAAAGCTGTAAGGTGACATTCTTCATGCCATTGCAATCATGAACCAACAGAAGTTGCAATTACTTGTAATTGGCCTTCAAGATCCTGGCCCCTTCCAGAACTAATTGGTTATTTATAGAGATGTGAAGAGAAATAGTCACTGTCTTTAGTTGTGTTGACCTCCACCATCCACTGTCCCAGCAAGTACATGAGGCTCCAGTGAAAAGTTCCAAAGCTCTGGTCATACAACTGGCCTTGGTTAAACTCAGTGAGTCACGGGGGGTGGGGGGGGGAAGGACAGGGGATATAGGGAAGAAGGGACTAGATAGAGGCTGGAAAAATAGGGGGGTCAGGAGTAAGAGTAATTACACATGTATGAAATTGTGAAGAACACGTTTAATTAATAAAACATTTAAAGCAATAGGTTGTATCATGTGACTCCAAAAGCATTTTCTTGTTTCATTAATAGATAAACAGAGTGAAGAAACCCTGAGTGAGAGACGTGTAAAAGTGTATTTTAACATGGGCACAGACTTCACGTCTAATTGGCCCATGGTAAATTGGCAAAGCCATTACCCATCTGGGCCTGAATCAAGAGGGATGATATAACTTTTCTTGGGAGTTTGAGTGTGAGCTTTTATAAAAGATTAATTAGTGTGTGTAAAGACTAGGGACTGTGGCATTCTCCTCCTGGATATTTACAGCCTGAAACTGCTTACATGTAGAGACCTTCTACTGAGACCATCATTCCCCCTCTCCCTGCTGTAACCAATAAACCAGCCAAGATTCCAATTTGTGGTGGAAGTGATAGGCAGCATAAGATAACCCCTTCTGATCACAGCTTTCCTATATATGTGTCTATCATTCATTATTACCTCGCTATCCATAGCTAGAGTTCTAGGACTCAAGCCAAACAGAACACAGCAGATAGTAATTTATCTATTAAAAATAGGTAGGTTGTATTGTTTCAAAGACCAGTTCTAATTACAAGACATATTCAACATAACAAAGAGCCTGCAAAACTAAGCATAAGGCTAAAGGTTCTATGCTCAGCATCAGAAGATTACCAAAGTAACTGGACCATAGAATGAAGAAGTTCTATGAAACTGGGTGACTGACAACTCTACAACCAACCAACCAGATTTAGAAAGGATAGGGAAGAAATGCTGTCTCATTTAGTCAGAGAAATTGAAGCTAAAACTTTTAAGTGTTCCACCATAATTATTGCTGATACAAGTTATTATTTAGAGAGTCCATATACTCTGAGAAAACTCAAGGAATTTGCATTAAGATTAAACGCTAGCAGCATTCCTTTCTGTTCTGTGTGCCTTAAGAAACTGGCAACCAACCAGCAATTGCAGCGCTAACAGACGAACGTGAAAAATCAAATTGCAGCAAGAAGACACAATGTGGTGTAATTACTGTGGGGTGTGATTCATCACACAGAAGGTGCTACATGGAGACTCTGCCAGGAAGGAAATGCAGGGCCTCAAGATAAGAACCAGGCTGAAAGAGTAAGGTACGGAGTTGTTGAAAATGCAGTTAAGAGACCCCTAAGTCTCCTGGTCCACAGCTGACTAAGAGCCAACTAGGAGACAACTAAAAACAATGTCGGCCACAACTGGAGACACACAGCTTCTTGGCCTACAGCCAACTAAGAGCTAACTAAAAGCAGCCCCTGAAATTACTGGAAACACTCGGGCACTAGGCTCACAACTGACTAAGAGCCGACCAACAGCCAAATAAGAGTGAACCAAAGAAGCAATGGGCAGATGCCAGTGCAAGAATATATATAACAATATAAAGAACAACAAGACACCACCAGAAGAAGCTGGTGGTTTTACAACATCAAGACCTGAGCATAACAATGAAAAGGAAATAGAAACAACTTTAAAAACAATATTATGAAGATAATAGAAGCTTTACAAGTGAATATAAAAACTCCCTTCAAGAAATAGAAGAAAATACAAACAAAAAATTGGAACAGATGAATAAATCCCTGAAAGAAAATAAATAAAACTAAGAAAAGAAAACAAATGGGTAAAAGAAACATTTCAGGAATTAAAAAATGAAATAGAAGCAATGAAGAAGCATAAACTGAGACAAAGATGGAAACAGAAAACCTAAAGAAATAAACCAGAACTACAGATGCAAACATAACTAACAGAATGCAAATGATGGGAGAGAGAATCTCTGGAGGGGAAGATCCAATAGTGGAAATAGAGACTTCAGGTAAAAGAAAAAAAAAAAAAAACAAAAAGACAAAATGTCCAGGAAATCTGGGACACCATGAAAAGACTAAACTTGAGAATAATTAGAAGATAATTGGAAGAATACCAGCTCAAAGACACAAAAAAACATATTCAAAAAAATAATAGAAGAAAACATTCCCAACCTAAAGAAGAAAATGCTTATAAAGATGAAGAAGCTTATATAACACCAAATAGACTGCACCCACCCACCCCCAAAAAAACACTCTGCTTGCCACAAAATAATTAAGCCACTAAACCTACATAAAAAAGAAAAAATACTAAGAGTTTCAAAGGAAAAAGGACAAATTACCTATAAAGGCATCAGGACAACACCTGACTATTCAGTGGAAACAACGAAAGCAAGAAGATCCTGGTCAGATGTTATACAGACACTAAAAGATCATGGATGCCAACCCAGATATTATACCCAGAAAAACTATCAATCCCATAGATGGAGTAAACAAGATATTTCACAACAAAACCAGATTTAAACAATATCTATCTACAAATTCAGCCCTACAGAAAGCACTAGAGGGAAAACTCCAACCTAAGGAAATCAGATATACCCATAAAACTATAAACAATTGATAATTCCACAGGGGGAAAAAAAGCCTAAAGAAGGGAAATACATACAAGATACCACCAAAAATAACAGGAAATAACAATCATTGGTCATTAATATCCCTTAAGATCAATGGACTCAATTCACCTATAAAAAGACACATCGTAGCATGATGGATACAAAAACAGAAGCCATCTTTCTGCTGAATACAAAAACCACACCTCAACTCAAAGATAGACACAGGCTCAGAGTAAACAGTTGGGAAGAGACTTTCCAATCAAATGGTCTTAAGAAACAAGCTGGTGTAGCCATCCTAATATCTAACAAAATAGACTTCAAACTAAAATCAATCAAAAGAGATCAGGACAGACATTACTTATTCATCTCAGGAAAAATCCACCAAGATGAAGTCTCAGTCCTGAATATTTATGCCCCCAACACAAGGGCACCTACATATATAGAAGAAACACTATTAAAGCTTAAATGTCACTTCAAACCCCGCAGACTAATAGTGGGAGACTTCTATACCCCACTTTCACCCTTGGATAGGTCAACCAGATAGAAATTCAACAGAGAAATAAGGGATCAAACAGATGCTATGACCCAATTGGACTTAATAGATATACACAGGACCTTCCACCCAAACACTAAGGAATATACCTATTTCTCAGCACCCCATGGAACTTTCTCTAAAATTGACCACATACTGGGTCATAAAGTAAACATCAATAGATACAAAAAACAGGAATAACTCCTTGTATCATATCAGACCACCATGGTCTAAAGTTAGAGTTCAACAACAAAAATAACAGAAAGCCTACAAATCCGTGGAAACTGAATATCTCTCAACTGAAACTCCTCTGAGTCAAAGAAGAAGTTAAGAAAGAAATCAAAGACTTCATAGGATTTAATGAAAATGAATCAACAATATACCCAAACTTAGGGTCACAATGAAAGCAGTTTTAAGAGGAAAACTCTTGCACTAGATGCCTATATATATATATATATATATATATATATATATACATATATATAAAATTCTATCGAAATCTCACACAAGAGACCTAACAGCACAGCTGAAACAGCTGAAGGTTTTAGAACAATTAGAAGCAAACTCATCCAGAAGGAGTAGATGGCAGGAAATAATCAAACAGGGCTGAAATCAATACAATAGAAACAAGAGAACAATACAAAGAATCACTGAATCAATGAGTTGGTTCTTTGAGAAAGTCCAAAAGATAGATAAACCCTTATCCAAACTAACCCAAAAGCAGAGAGAGAGAGTATCCAAATTAACAGAATCAGAAATGAATAGTGGACATGACAATAGACACTAGGAAATCCAGAGAATTTTCAGGTCATACTTTGAAAATCTATACTCCACTAAAATTGAAAACCTAAAAGAAATGGACAGATTTCTGGACAGGTACCAAAATTAAATCAGATCACATTAAAGACCTAAACAGACCTATAACCCTAAAGGAAATCGAAGCTGTTATTAACAGTCTCCCAAGTAAAAAAAGGCCCAGGACCAAATGGCTTTAGTGCAAAACTCTAACAGACATTCAAAGAAGAATTAATACCAATACTCTTCAAACTGTTACATACCGTAGAAACTGAAGGGACATTGCCGAACTCTTCTTCTGAGTCCACAATCACCCTGATACCCAAGCCAGACAAAGATGCAACAAAAAGAATTACAGACCTATCTCCTCATGATCATTGACACAAAAATAGTCAATAAAATTCTGGCAAATAGAATCCAACAGCATATCAAATACATCTTCCGCCATGATCAAGTAGGCTTCATTCTATAGATTCAGAGATGGTTCAACACATGAAAAACTGTGAATGTCATCCATCATATAAACAAAGAGAAAGAAAAAAAACCACATGACTATCTCCAGAGATGCTGAAAAAGCCTTTGTCAAAATCCAACAGTCCTTCATGATAAAAAGTCCTGGAGATATCAGGAATATAGGGAAAATACCTAAATATAATTAAGGCAATATATAGCAAGCTGGTTGACAGTTAACATCAGACCAAATGGAGAAACACTCAAAGAAATTCCCCTAAAATCAGGAACAAGATAATGCTGTCTCCTCTCTCCTTATCTATTCAATATAGTTCTCAAAGTTTTAGCTAAAGCAAGGGGTTACAAACTGCAAAGAAGTCAAACTATCTCTGTTTGCAGATGGTATGATTGTAAATATAAATTATCCCCAAAATTCTACCAGAGAACTCCTACAGCTGATAAATATCTTTAGCAATGTAGCAGAGTACAAGATTAACTAAAAAATCAACAGTCTTCCTATACACTAAGGAAGATAGGGCTAAAAAAGAAATAAGGGAATTATTTCCCTTTATAATAGCTGCAAATAGCATTAAATATCTTGGGGTAACTCTAGCCAAAGAAGTAATAGACCTGTTGGACAAAAACTTTAAGTTACTGAAGAAAGAAATTGAAGAGGATATCATAAAATGGGAAGTTTTCCCATGCTCCTGGATAGATAGGATCAACATAGGAAAAATGGTAATTTTACCAAAAGCAAGCTACAGGTTCAATGCAATTCCCATCAAGATCCCAAGACAATTTTTTTTTACAGACCTTGAAAAAAAAAACAATATTCATCTTCATATAGAATAACAGGAAACCCAGAATTGCCAAAACAATCCTGCTCAATAAAAGAACTTCAAGAGGAATCACCATCTCTGACTGCAAACTATACTATAGAGCCACAGGAATAAAAACAGCTTGGTACTGGTACTGGCATAAAAACAGACTTGTGGATCAATGGAATCAAATCTGAAGTCACCAACATTAACCCACACACCTATGAACACCTGATTTTTGATAAAGAAGTCAAAAATACTCAATGGAAAAAAGACAGTATCTTCAACAAATGATGTTGGCATAACTGGATGGTAGTACAGTGAAGAATGCAAATAGATTCAAACCTATCACCCTGCACAAAACTCAAGTCCAAGTAGATCAAAGATCTCAACATAAACCCAGCTACATTCAACTTGATAGAAAAGAAAATGGGAAATACACTCCAATGCATTGGCACAGGTGACCACTTTCCAAATATAACACCAATAGCACAGACACTAAGAACAATCGATAAGTGGGACCTCCTAAAAGTGAGAAGCTTCTGTAAGGCAAAGGACACAGTCAATAAAACAAAACGACAGCCTATACAATGGGAAAAGATCTTCACCAACCCTACACCTGACAGAGGACTGATTTCTATATAGAGAACTCAAGAAACTAGAGCCCCAAACCCTAAATAGCCCAATTAAAAATGAAGTTCAGAGCTAAACATAGAATTCTCAACAGAAGAATTACAAACAGCTGAAAGGCACTTAAAAAATGCTCAACATCTATAGCCATCAGAGAAATGCCAATAAAACAACTCTGAGATACCAGCTTACACCTCTCAGAATGGCTAAGATCAAAAACACAGATGACAGCCTATGCTGGAGAGGGTGTGGAGAAACAGGAACACTTCTCCATTGTTGGTAGGAGTGTAAACTTGTACAGCCACTCTGCAATGCAGTATGCCAATTCCTCATAAAACTGGGAATCAATCTCCCCAAGGATCCAGCAATACCACCTTTGGGCATATTCCCAAAGGATGCACATTTGTACCCCAAAGACATTAGCTCAACTATGTTCATAGCAACATTATTCATAATAGCAGAACCTAGAAACAACCTAGATGCCCCTCAGTTGAAGAATGGATTAACAAACTGTGGTACATCTACACAGTGGAGTACTACTCAGTAGAAAAAAATGACATCCTAATATGTGCAGGCAAATGGATGGATTTGGAGAATATCCTCCTGAGTGAGGTATCACAAGCCCAAAAGATAGGTATGGTATGTACTCACTCATAAGTAGATTTTAGACCAAAAAGCAAAGAATGACCAAGCTGCGAGCCACAACCCCTGAACAGCTTGGGATCAGAAGGAACTTAAGAGAGACATCCAGAGATTCCTCTAGGAAGAGAAAATAGAGAAGATTTCCTTAGCAAACTGGGGTCATAACGGGTTGCAACCAAGAAGAGGTGGGAACAAATCATGAGAGAAAGAGATGATTGAGTGAGAGGAGCAACAAAGAAGGAGAAAAAAAGAGATGTATATCTTGATAGAGAAAGCCAATGTGGGGGTGGAAAGAGACCAGGTACTAGGGAAACCTCCAAGAACTCACAGGATGTCCCTGGTTAAGTCTCCAACCAATAGTGGAGGGGCTGCCTAAACAGAACTTCCACTATAATCAAATGAATAACCACCCTAAGTGTCATCACAGAGCCTACATCCAACAAAGAATAGACATGGAGGCTCAGATTCATGGCTAAGCCCTGTGCTAAGCTCCTGGTCCAGCTGAGAGCAGGAGAGGAGAGTCTGAATGAGCAAGGGGATAGGGACTATGAGAAAAACTCCCACAATGATGGATGGCTGAAGTTTTGGGGAGCTCCCGGAATCAAGAATAGCCACTGGGGAACCATCAGGAAAAGAAGCTAGGCCCTCCAAGGGTAGGCAACTGTTGATTTGCACGGGCAGTGTGTGGAGCCTCAAGTGATGGGATCAGACTGTGTTCCTGAGTGGGGGCTGACAACTTGAAGCCCATTCCCTGCAGAGAAACTTAACCTAGTCTTGATACTGGGATGAGGATATGGGCCTTGCCTGGAGTGGATGTGCCATGCTGAGCTGACCCACCTTGAGACTTCTTGCCATTTTTGGGGAGGGTATGGGGGTATGGGGAGGGAGGGAGACTGAAGACTGACTGGGATGGATTGGGAGGAGGGAAGCGAGGGAGTGCATGGGGATACATGGATAAAAAGACATTATTTTATAAAAATGAAATGATAAAATTAACATAACAACCAATAAATAAATAAAGTACAGTTAATTCTACATCTCGAAATTAACTTAGACTTTAGATCATGGGCAGATTGGTTTCTTTATGAGGATGTTTTCTGATTGCTTGAAACTGATGGACTTTGTGAAAATTTATCATCCGATAATGTTAGCAATGGAAAAGCATGTCAGAAAGCAACATATTGGCCAGGACATCAAAGTAATTGTGTGTTAAATCAAGCATAATATATCTAATGCATACCTTAGAATTTTCTTATTGCCATGAAATTAATGTAATATCTGACTAAAATCATAAACATTTAAAAAAAAACTTGAAAGAATGCACATTTCTAACCACTAGACACTGTTCTGTATAAACATACACCATATACTGTGCTTGTATCCACAAATACATGCACACAAACTATTTGGATTACAGTTTGAAATTCATTGATAAAATGGTACATTTTCTTTTCTATCTCTCTTTCTCTTTTTTAAATTTAGGGGGTTTTATTCTTATTTTACATACCAACCACAGTTCTCCATCCCTCCCCTCCCCCTACAGGCCCTAAGCTTTCCTCCACCCCACTGCATCCTGATCCACTCCTCAGAGAGGATACAGCCTCCCATGGGGAGTCAGCAAAGTCCAGAGTCCAGCATAGCAAGGAAAGTTGAGGAGGAACCACGCCCCTCCCTCCTGTATCAAGGCTGAGCAAGGCATCTGTCTATAGGGAATGGGCTCCAAAATGCTAGTTCATGTACTAGGAATAAATCCTGGTCCCACTGCCAGAGGCCCCACAAACTGCCAAAGCCATACGCTGTCATCCACATTCAAAGGGTCTAGTTCAGATCTATGAAGGTTCCCCAGCTGTCAATCTAGAATCAGTGAGCTCTCAGTAGCTCAGGTTAGCTGTCGCTGTGAGTTTCCCCATCAGGATTTTGAACCCTTTGCTGGCCTTCCTCTGTAATCATAGAACCTTCATCTAGAAACTGATGGAAGCAGATGCAAAGATCCACAGCTAAGCACTAGGCCTAGCTCCCAGCCCAGTTAAAGAGAAGAAGGAGGGTTTATATGAACAATAGTGCATTTTTATTCAGGCACTTACATTCAGCAATTGATGTGGGAATGCCTTTCTGTATGCTGTGAATAGCAATCTTTAAATAAAGGAGCTGTTTTGGCCCATGACAGGCACCATAAGAAAAGTAGGATGAGGCATCAGAGTAGGTAGGAGGGGCAGGGCGGAGTCAGACAGAAGGAGCCAGAAGCCCAAAGGATCAACAGCTAAGGAGAGACAGACCAGGCCTGAAGCCCAAAAGAGCAACATGTAAGGAACACAGGTGAGCCACGGGCCATATGGCAGGAAAGATAAATAGAAATGGGTTGACTTAAGATGTAAGAGCTAGCTAGCAATGTGCCTGAGCCATAGGCCAAACAGCATGAACTTAATATAAGTGTTTGAGTAATTTCTGGGAGCCTGATCAGCTGGGGTGGGCGGCTAAAGGGGCTGGGGCTGCAGGTCTGCAGGTCTAGACCTCTGGCTGCCCGGGACCAAGAAACCACAATGTAACAAGCAATAAATAATGCATTTTTAATAGTGAATTGTGTGACTTATTCTAGAACATTATGTCATAGTATATCAAATTAATATTACATGCTAATGAAAAATACACCCACTTCTCCTCAAATGTGTTCCTCATTGTCATATTGTTCCTAGGCATTCATTGAATATTACTGATAATAGTCACTAATCCTTTGGCAACTTTCACTTACATGAAAATGTTCAGGTCTACTCATGAAACAAGCTTAAGTGCTTGAAAAATACTCCAAGCCACAGGCTTGAGCATGATTGGATAGCAAGTCAGATTATTATGTAAGAGAATGCTATAGACGCTATAAATAATGGATCCCTAGAGTTTCCTTTCTCAAATTATGATTGAAGTCAGCTAAATACTTCCTTTGTGAGCCCGGTGATCCTGAGATGACTCATACATTGGAAGAGGAACTCAGTCATCAGAGCCCATCTGGCACACTCTCCACAGTTGCTCTAAATTGATCTTGAGGCCTATATTCTGAAGTACTGCTTATAGAGAATGTGTGTTCA
The DNA here is from genome assembly GCA_033318265.1 of Phyllotis vaccarum. Lineage (NCBI taxonomy): Eukaryota > Metazoa > Chordata > Mammalia > Rodentia > Cricetidae > Phyllotis > Phyllotis vaccarum. Next base: position 13,567,125 of record JARWLC010000014.1, on the reverse strand, counting down.
GAGCCTTCTCACAGGTCCCCCGGGGGTCAGCAGTGTCTAGCCAAGATTGCTTGTCTGTGCAGGCTCAGTATAGACAGAGGCACTTAGCATCTTGTTCTACTTATTTCTCAGATCCTTTTCTGCCACCATTAGGTTTTATCTTATTTAGGTTTTGAGAAATTTATCTGTCATGCTTTTATTCTGAATAAGTATACATTTTTTTGTAAAATAAAATTTAGTAAAATGTCAGTGTTGTTCATGTCCTCTGATTTTCTAGGCACAATTTGTGTTTATTAATCTATCTTTTAAAAATTGTTTAACATGAAAACTATGAAACCTTCTTTAAGGGTATCCTAGACTCTGGCATCATAAAGTATTTTAAGAGAGAACTGCAAAGCAATAATATAATCTTGATAATTATAGAACTAAATAAAATTAGCTATTGGTCTATTATCAGGTAGAGTCCCTGTGATGGAGAGGATGCATATTCTTTTACATCATTGGCTGTGTTTTTGGTTCACTGGGAAACCAAGTACACATGCGAAATGCTCAATGAACATTAGTTAAAAAATTACAAATGTCTCTGAGGCCCTGTGAGGTTATGCTTCTGCTAATTTAAAAATTGTTTTATGAAGGATTATCAGTCAAATTGCTAGTTCCAAGTGACTGAGAACAAACTTCAGTCTTACATGCTAGAACAGTGGGAAGGAAGGGACTATAAAACAGGATGTTTATTTAACAGTCATTAAAATATTGATGCTGAAATGGTCACTGAAATATTAAACTGTGGCGGGATTAAGGTGTCAGCTGATAAGGTCAGAAGACACTTCCAGGACCCTGGAGGGGGCACCCGGAAAAACTGTCTTTACTGTATATTTATTTCTTAACTTTTTCTGTTTCTGACCACACCTTTGCTTTGCTAGGGTGATTGACTCCACCCAGATTCTTTTATTTCTTTCTGTTTCTGAACACACCTTTAATCTGCCAGGATTAAAGGCTGTTATGGTGGGTGGATGGCTCCACCCAGCTCTTAGTCTAACTTCATAGAATTTATCTTTTTAGCCCAGGTACTCTGGGAATTTTAGGGTCCATATAATGACCACCATCTGCTGCTCACTAACTCTATTTAAGTATTAGGCAGCAGGGCCTTTTAAAAGACTCACAAGTATTTTGCCTTTAAGGCTGAATCAGGAAGCTTCTCTTAAAAAAGTCAAGCTTCGGTTTGCCTCAGGCAAACAGAGCTGATCATGAAAACATCAACACTAGAAAGCCATCTTTGATTCTGTTCCCTTTTTCTCCTTATGAAGGTAAACCTTAAATAAATCATTCATAACCTTTTGCTTATATTGAGGCTCCTGTGAGACTTGAGGAACCAGCCATTTTACACCTTAAGCTGCACTCCAAAAGCCCACCATTGTAGTTCAAGCCTATGTGCTTTAGCAGGGCATCTCTGTACCACGGCTCACATGGGAGACATATTCAGAGGCTGCTTTGGGCTCTAGACCATTTTTTAAGTTTTCTATGGCTCTTTGTGGGCATCATTGCCCCACGTTGGGCGCCATTTGTAGTACAAGGTTTCTGGCCCAGACTTTCTGGCCTAACCTCAAGGTCTAGACCCGCAGACCCGCAGTCCCGAAGTGCCACAGAGACACACAGATGATTCCAATAGTTTTTGGCTGATCAGCCTCAGGCCCAGGCATATCACATGCTAGCTCTCTACCCTTATTCTAACCCATGTCTCTTGTTCAGCCATGTGGCTCGGTACCTTTCTTTAGAGCTGCATGGTTGTCCTCTGCTTCCTGTGGCTTCTCTCTGGTGCTCTGTCTGGCACTCTGCTCTCAGAGACTTTTCCTAGTCTGGTAGCCCCGCCTACACTTCCTGCCTGCCTTTGGCCAATCAGCTCTTTTTATTAAACCAATGGGTGGGACAATTATTTAAAATGAAACAACACAACCTCCCACATTAAATGATATTTTTTCAGGGGACTGGAGAGGTGGCTCACCTAAAAAATGCATATTGGTCTTGTAGTGCATCCCAGATAGGTTCCCATCACCATCTTTGGTCAGCTCAAACAGCTTGTGACTCCCATTTAAGAGGCTCCAAAGCCTAATCTAGCCTCTTGGGTGTACCTGAATGTGCATCATATACCCACATGCTGACGTATCCAAGTTACATAATTCAAACTTAAAAATAATGTCATAATTCACAAAGGTGCTGATTTCCTTCACATCTCCAGGCTTAATAATAACAAGGTATAACCTCCAAGGGAAGACATTGGTCTTGCTTAACACATTCTGCTTAAAAATGGGAAAAGTGACAACATAAATTAAACCCTATCCCACCTGAAAAATAATATTCCCTACACCCTCAGAAAATGGTTAGGTAGCAAAAGTATGGGTGGGATTCAGGCAGAATGGCTCAACTGAAAAGTGAGAGGGAGTAAGTCCACAGTAAAACCACCCATTGCTCAGTTAGCTGCTTTCAAGATGGCAGAACAAAAGCCATCATTTTGTTTCATTTCTGAAATCACAATTTTCAGGACGAGGTAGCTTGGAACATGAAAATGGTAATTAAAGGAGAAAAATGAAACATGTAAATGAAAGCTATAAAGCAAAGAGGTTTGCATGTGATGAATTCAACTAAATGTCAATTGAAAACGTGATTTTTGTGACCTTGGATTATCAAAACAGGGAATATCTGAATGAATGAATGAATGATGACTAACAGGAGGGTATAGAGGTGAAAGGGAGTCCAGAGATGAGAGGGAAGTGCAATGGTCAGGGTGATGGAGGTGGAGTGGGAGGCGGGTTTCTGAGCTCACTTTAAGGTTTGTAGGGGTTGTAGCAAAACAAATACTCTATTTCTTGATAATTGAATATTAAATCATGATATATAAAAACACTGTTTAAAGATAAAAATAATGAAAGCAATTATAAATTGCATATGCTTCTTGCTTCCTACAGGCACATGAAGAAAGACTTCTTTCATTTTAATAAAAACTAGCAAAAATATTCTGGGATTTCACAGCTAAATCTTTCAGGGTTGAGAACATCCATAGAAAGGGGAACAGTCTGACATTCAGATCACTAGAACCTGAGCTGTAGCTCAGGACAGTCCATTGTGATCCCAAGTTAGTAAAGGCGATGCTTTCGGGAAACTCAGCGGTATTAGATGTGACAGAGATGCCAGGTCCCGTGCTTCCAAAGGAATGCTTCTCAATGGGTCTGTGGGTCACAGCTTCCAGCCTGTCATCTGTGAAATCTAATGAAACTAGTATTTCTGTGCTAAATATTAGCTGTATACTTTGGAAAGCAGAAGAGGAAAAGGGAGCATCAGTTATCATAATCAAGAAAAGGAATCTTTATTTTGATATTATTTTCCTGTGATTGATAGTACCCATTTCATATCCTCCTCTGGTACCAATAAGGGTTAATGGAGGAGGCTGAGATACCTAGATGGCTTACATATTGAGAGATGTAGTAGGGGATGATTAAGATAGATATCCAGAGCCTGGACTCAAGTTCATTAAAAACTCAGGTTTATTTTTATTAATAAAATTAATTTGTAATGGAGCCAAGCAATCTAATTAAGGTGAACAATTGCTTTCAGTATGTGTTACCAGTGGTGGTGTTCTTTCCTACAATATGAATTTATTCCACTTAATATATTGGATAGCTGATAGCAGGCTAATGTATCTACATAATCTCTCAAGACTCTTAGCCTCATGCACAGTCCCTTCTGGACATACAGTCATTGGCATAATTGTTAGTGAATGGTTTATGAAATGAGTTCACAGAATCATCTGATGAGCAATGGTTAGTTCTAAGATTTCTGGAATGCCTGGTCCCCAGTTATGGAGTTCATTATATTTGAACACTTTTCACCAGTGTGTGTGTGTGTGTGTGTGTGTGTGTGTGTGTGTGTGTGTGTGTGTGTGTGTGCACATGAATGCCTGTGTTTATGTGTATGTGCGCATGTGAGTGTCTACACACATGTGTATATAGGGAGTTTGCATAGAGAGGTAAAAGGAACTTGTACGAATCTAATACAAAGAAGTAGTTGAAATAAATCTGTAATTTTATGTGTTTATATAAGAAAACTGCAACAAAATTTTTTACCTCTTTAAGTTCACCTTCTGTATTAAGAAATTCTGTAACTCCACTGATAAGTTTGGAATTCATAAATAATGCTTCGCCATACCTACAAAATAAAAGAAAACAATCTTAATGTCTATTTAGGTAAATTAAGCAATTTGTTTAGAATGATTTTTGGAGTTTTCCCCAAGGGTTGCATTTGTCACAGCCTCAGTGATCACCATCTCTCAGGGAAGTACTGCCCACTCCTCTCTGCAGGGAGAGAGACAAAGGAGCATTTATTGCCATGGGGTTCTATTATGTCTACCTAGCCCGCAGAGCAGTAATTTAGAGACCTCTGAATGTCAGTGAGCCTGTCAAAGTCCAGGCCTCTAGAACTGGATTCAGCCATTGTTGTTCCATTCTCAAGCCAAGACCCAAGAGAGGGGGGGCATTTTTAAATGCTCTAGTGTACAGCAACCTAGATCATTGTAAAGAAAAAGTCCCCCAAGAAATGAAGAGGAAGACCAGGTTAGCCATAATCTGTATGTCACTCAGATTCTGTGGTCTGGATAGTCATAATAGATCTTGGAATTCTAATTAAGTTTTAGAAACCAAGGCCAAGTTCACAGAAAAATATTTCATATAAGGACATCAATTGCACTTATTATTAAATTACTTAGGTATCTAAATGAGAAGTCAAAATATCTATTTATTATATTATATAATTCCTATACTATGAACACCATTTCTTGACTTATCCATGGCCAATAGATATCTGTGAGTGGGAAGCTCTCATTTTGTCCATTTGCCTCTACTTCATTAAGGCCATTTCTCACGCCTTTCATGCACTTATAACCAAAAATAACCAATAATAAGACTGAGTTTTTAGAAGCAAAAGCTTCGCCATTATAACTAGATAGATGCTTTATTTTGTTACCTAAACTTTGAGCTTTTCAGTAGTTTGGCTGTTGAAGGACTTAGTTTTAGCCTTTAAAAGAGGGCATCAAATAGGAAGATTGCCATAATAAAAAGAAAACATCTTAGTCAAAGCAAATAAGTGAGCACTTGATATTATACAGTGCCAGGTACCATGGCACAAACCTGTAATCTCACATTCAGGAGATGAAAGCAGGGAGAAAGATGTAGGTGTGAGGATAAACCTGTTTACTTTGTGAGTTCCATATATGGGATGAATAGGAACTAGAGGCTTTTAAGGGCCATGGGGTCCAGCATGGCCTTAGTCAGTCCAAACTGGTTATAACTGGTGCCTTAAACCATGTGCTCACAGCACTTCCTCATAGCCATGAGGGCCCTTGAGAGGGTACTTCATAAACCAACCTGGGCTCTACCTTGGGGTCTTGGCAACAGAGGTAGAATCCTGATATGAAATGACCTGAACCAGATCGGACCATGCCACAGCAGCAGATGCCAGCAAAGAATAGCCCTTCCCCTAGCTGGGTTGAGGGTATATAAAAGGCTTTACCCCTTCCTCAATAAATTGGGCTTGTTTATTTCAACTAGTCCCTAGAGACGGAGTCACCTTCTCCATCCTTCTCCCAAAGAGAAAGTAGCAGGTCCCAAGTATAGCCAACAAGCTCTAGGATGGCTAATATTACATGGTGGCATTGTCTCAAAGTAGTAAACAAGCAATCACTTCAATATTAATACAAACAACCATTGTAAAGGTCATGTGGTAAGAAAATTGGCTGGCCATAGAAGAAAAGCCACTTTCTTCTAAGGGAGACCCAATGCTTTCCTTTATACTCTCAGATGAAGAAGAATAAAATATAATCTCTACGTTGTAGTTTATGTAGTTGAAGACCTACACAGATAATGAGATAATTCTCATTTAATGTAACTAGATACATAGTATTGATAAAATGATGCATGGAATTCAGAGACAGTCAACAGCTCTGCATTCTAGGAGATGCATATAAACAAGCATGGTGTTGTTCTGAGAAATGCCAAGCAGAAGTCTGCCATAAACAAAGGCAAGGAAGTATGAAAATGCAAGGTATGAGAAGACAGCATCAATTATTGGCATCAAGAGGGCATAAACTGTGAGGCTGGGCCAAAGGGAAAGTCTTAAGTGGTAAACGAAACACATACCATGAAGCACTATGAAACACACTACTATATTCAGTGTGGCACAGAATCATTTGTAATTTCATAGAAGGGAGTTCTCAACACTTGTTACCTTGTTAGAAGGTTCTTGACTATGAAAAGGGCGTGCGCACGCTTATGTGTGTGTGTGTCTGTGTATTAGTTTCACCTGGCTCTCTATTACATGACTCACTATAAACACGATGGCAATGCAAACTTCAATCTTTCTGTCATTCCCAGATATGAACTGATGACACAAAAATTTGAGTGTCTTCTGACAATAAAGTGGCTATAGAGAAAAATGTATGTAACAGTATATAACAATACATTCTGATGAATGTGTTATGTAAGGATAACTGATAAAGGAGAGGAAAAAAATATACAATACATTTTATATCACCTTTCAAGAGACCAAATGTTATGTCTGCTTACTATCTGTGAAAAATTCATGCTGAAGATTAACATGCAGCATTTACTTGCTCAATAATAGATTTAATTTTTAAATACCATAGAGTTTATCAAATTCATAAATTAGCATTTATTATAATATATTTAAATGCATAATGAAATATTTTCTAAAATTGAAGCTGAAGAATCCACACCAAGAAACAAGATATCCTGGGAATTAATCCTGCTGGCGCCGGAATAATACAATGGTCCAAGTGATTAATAAATCTTCTCTGTGTCACTATTTTATTGAGGTGTTTTATGATATTTACATTTAAAGAGAATTTAAAACAATTCTCCAAGAGTAAAGCTCCTTGTTGGAATACTGTATATTTTTGATTTGCGTTTTTCTATAATATATACAAACTATCCAAGTTTTATGAAAGGTTTCAACTTTATGCAATTTGATAAATTCTAAGCAAAGTTGCCATGCTTAACAATTTTTACTCTATCCATGCTTTCCCATTAATTAAGGTTATCAATCTTTATAAAATTAAAAATGTTAAGAAATCATGGATTTCAAGGAACGGCGTCAGTCATCTTTGCTGAGCATTATAAAGTCTAATTTTATCATCTGGTTCACAGAACCAACACAAACCTTGGGTATCCCTCAATTACTTGTTTTCACTTATTCTTTCTGGAATGAATAAATTATAATCTCTACCTGGTATTTAGTATTTTCCATTTGTCTCTGAAAAACTTCCAGGCAAGGTCTCGACCATGTGGATTTCTGGCTACATGAATTATGACATCAATTGCATCCTGATCCAAAACGACCTCAGAATTCAGAGACAAGTTTAGAAGTCTATATGGATAAAAATTGAGGAAAAACTGTTAGTAAAAAATCTTAAACACCTTATAATCTTATATTTTTAAATCACAATTTAGTTATATTCTTCAATATTTGAGTTAAAACTTTTTCAAGGACTAATTACTGAACAATTTCTGCTTAGGAGATACAGATGAAATCCATAGCACTTTAATGAAATACATTAGTCTCTAAGAGTATATAGGAGATAAGAAAAATCACCAATCATATATGTTGACACAACGCCATCCTCAACTTCTTCACACTAAATATTTCATTTTACAGTGAAATATTTTCTCAAACACAAAATAAAACTTTATAATTAGTCATAAGTAGTGTTACCTTCCAAGTCCCTTTAGTCATTTCACCAGGCAGGTTTCCTTCTTCTTAGAAAGATATGCTTTATAGTATCAAATTTTAGAGTATCATATATTCAAGGAAATAAAATCAACTCTGGAACAGTCCTATTGTAGATGATAACGTTCATTACAAAAATAACTTGGGAAATTTAATAGACTCACCTATTTAATAAATTCCTGTCGTCGCTGCAAGTCAGAGCCTCCAGTAATATCTTCTTTTCAGAAACTGCAGTAGTGGAGTGAAATTTCATCCAGATGAACTCCCAGACATCCTCATCCAGCAATGAGACTCCTGTGCAGTAGACGATGTCTCTAACGTTTAGTGGTATTCTAAGGAAGCAACCCACAGTGGTTTACTGTTAATCAAAAGCTTAATGGTTTTGAAAATAAATTTTTCTTTCCTAGTCCAGTTATTTAAGAGATGATTTGCCAATTAGATTTCTCCCCCAACAGTATAATACTATATAGATTAATATTCAAATTGACCAGAAAGTAAAACAATATCTTTAATTTCAAGGAAGTTTTTAATTCAGTTTTTGTTTACACTTATAAAATTATAATTAAGAAAACTAACAACAAAGGCCTTGTTAACCAACCGAATATAAAGTTCTTTCTATTTGAATTGAATTGCAATATGAAAATTTGCTTTGATAATATATATATATATATATACTTAGAAAATGACAACAAAGGTAATAGGTGGCTAATTTGTTTGAAAAAAGATTTCCATTTAATTTTAAATTCTTTTAAAAATATTTATTTAAAAAAGGAATGTGTGTGTGTATGAAGGTATGAGTGCATATAACTGCATCAGGTTTGTACAGGATCCTACAGAGATCAGAAAAGGGCATCGGGTCCTTTGGAACTGGAATTACAGGTTTTAAGCTACCTGTGCTGATTTCTTGGAAGTGAATGAAAGTCAAGTCTTCTAAAAGAACGGGAAGTACTTTTAATCACTAAGCCATCTATCTAGTACTAAGGAACTTCTATGTGACCAGTAGAGGGGACAGAAATCATGACATTGGTGTTTTTAGCTCCACACTGGAAACAACTGAGCTAACTGCCCATTCTTACATTGTTATATTATTATCTAGAAATAATTTCCTCACACATTACAAATACAGGATCATAAATTTAATGATAAACAATAAAGCATAAATAATAATAAAAAACCTTTCTACTATGTTTCTATAGTTTTATAAAAGAATAGTTAACTATTACTTTAACTCCAAAACAAAAAATCAAAGTGAGAAAAAATTAACATGAATTTAGCTAGGCTTGGCAATTCATGAATTATAAATTTGCAAGTCCTCTCTCACAGTGGTATTCTGCAATGCACCACATTTTCTGGTTCTATAAAATATTTGTATAAAGGAATATTCAAAGAGTTTTTAAAAGTTGAGAAATGTATCTCTCTTTTTTGTAATATTCATTAGTCTATTAGTTCCATTTCCCATGAATAATTTGAATGTGACTACACAGACTGTCTTCTCCGAGTCATGGGAAGAAACAATGCTTTTAAAAGATTCACAGCTCTTATTGCAAAACACTAGTGTGGTTAAAGCAGGGTGGGAAAGCAGAAGAAAGTCTGAATCTCTACTAGTGAAGGAATGGAAGTGATTTCAGTGGTTAAGACAGACTGTGTATACAAGAGAAAAACCTTTCCCTTGGCCGTGCGACCAGACAAGCATTTATTCATTTGTTTGTTGTTCATTTTTTCTTTAAAAATATTTTTTATTCATTTTATATACCAAGCACAGCAGATACCCCTCTCATCCCTCCTTCACACTCAGTGGTGACCCCTCCCCATTCCCTCCTCCAAAAAGGTAAAGCCTTCCCATATGGAAAGTCAGCAAAATCTGGTATATTCAGTAGGGCAGGTCTAGGCTCCTTCCCCCTTGCATCAAGGTTGTGCAAGGTGTCCCTCCATAGGTAAGGGGCTCCAAGGTGTCCCTTCATAGGTAATGGCTCTAAAAGGCCAGCTCATGCACCATGGATAGAGGAGGATAGAGGTAGAGACCACAGGTAATAGATGGCTAATTTACTTGAAAAAAGACTTCCATTTAATTTTAAATTCTTTTAAAAATATTTATTTATAAAAGGAATGTGTATGTATGAGGGTGTGAGTTCATATAACTGCATCAGGTTTGTACAGGATCCTACAGAGATCAGAAAAGGGCATCAGGGCTTCACAGCTTATCTATGTTTTCTAGCTCAGCCTGGATCCCAAACAGAAACTGTCAACAGGAGTCTTTCCCCTGGAAGGAGTGGGTGACACAGATTTCTTCCTTTTTGTCTATGACCAGCTTACCACAATGCATACTTAAATTCACCAAGGAAAGTACTGTTACTACTTTCTAGAGAAAGTACTCACTCTTAATAGGTGTAATTTAAGATCAGCAAGATGTCTTCAATAAATTAGCATTCACATATCAAGATGGGGGTCTTCTCTCCTAATACTATGAGATATAGGTGCCAACACTGCAATACTCATGACTTTGGCCAAGATATAGATACAGAACTTTGCAAGTGACCCCCCCCCCCAATCTCTAGCATTTCTCTTGAAATTTCTAACTTGTCCATCAGTATTAGGCATGTTAGTATCAGTTTACTTTCCAAGAGAAAATCATTAAGTTATTAACAGATCGAAGAGAAGAGAATAGAGCCCAGTAAGTTATGGTTTCCATGGGTATATAACCAGCATCCATATTAAACATTCCATGTTTAAAAATACAAAAATTAGAGAAAAGTAAAAAAGTTAAGCAGTAGATGGTAAGCTATATTCCCCTGAAATTTCATGAATATTATACTACAGCCATTAGCAAAGGCTGTTCCATTAAACCATATAGAGGTGACTACTGGTATGCGTACACATACACAGATGAACACATGGTTTGGTCATGACAACATCTCACAAACATTCTAAAGAGTCATTAGGAGCCAAAAATAACATTTTGAGAGATGCCATGTTCTGAGTTGTTCTTTTTGTAATCTGTGTCTGAATTATTCTTGTCAACATCTCATGTCTGCCTGACATCTATGTTATCAACTACCCTTTATAGCAAAAGGGACTCTTGTTTTCTATTATAAAACTACTTATTTGTAAACTTTGTGTATGTGTGTCTGTTCTACCTTTTCTGCTTAGAGATGAGTGATACCAATGCTTGTGGTATATCTCTGTATAAATTTCTTGGGATTCATTGTATTGTGCATTCTCGGACTCTTTGGTCTAGTGTGCGAATTTACTTTCATAGACTAAGGAAGAATCAGCCGCTGTATCTTTCAGACAGCTTTCTGGTCCTTTCTCTCTGTCTTTTCCCACATGGATTTGTACCGTGTTCATGTTGGTCGGCTCAATAGTGTCCTAAAAGTCCCTTCCACGTGTCGCCCTCCTTCCCATCCCTGTAGGGATTCTCCTCTATGATAATTATGTCTCGTCATCTTCCTTTGATTTGCTGATACGTATGATTGCTTCCATCTGCTGGTGAAGCCTTCACGTGAATTTTAGTTCAGCTGTTCATTTCTATGCCCTGTTGGTACTTTTAAGTATTTTAATCTTTATTGAAATTCTTAGCTTTACTTTCATTTTCTCTAAGCTTGAGTAAGCACACTCATGCAGTGATTTTACACTGACAAGTAAACAATCAACTCTATTTCATTAAGAGTTGTTTCTAAAAAATTTTTTTGCTTATTTATTTTTTGGTTTTGTTATTTAGGTGGATTTCTGTATATCATTCTTCTTTGCACAAGTTCCTAGAAAAGCTTCATAAAGAGAATACCTATATAACCCAGCCTGGCTAAAGATTCTGGAAGGTTCCTACCACATAGCTCCTTCTCGGGAAAGTAGCAAACAGTTATGGATTTTGTCTTCTTACTATGTGCTGAGCTAGGAGAGAAACTGTAATGTCTAACAGTCCTCCATTCTCCACTAGGTGTTTAGATAACATTAGGTGTATCAGAAGTCCATATCTAGAAAGCATCATGCTCTCTTTGGAATCAGCCTCAGAAAAACTTAGGCATTGTATGTACAGGTTAATGCCTTTCCTAGAAGGAAGTTAACAGTTGGAATGCCCACCCACCTTGGGTCTGTGTTGAGTAGCAGGAAAGGTGCTCTGTACTTTCTAGTCCAAAGCTGGCTCTGAGCTCTGTTGGTGGTTAACCTTCATTAGATCTGTCAGAACTCTTAAGATTGATGAAGCAGATCATGCCAAGATCAGTGCATCTTTTAACAGAGCACTATTCTGAATCCCTGAGCTTAAGAAATCAGAAATTTCTATACTAATATGACCAACAGGGAATTCTCTGGGAGTTTAGATAGACATAGATATCATCCCTAATATCCTTTTTCATTTTATTTTTTAAGCAATGTTTAGTATGTCATCTTTCAGAAATGCTTGGTGTTGCAAGACTACATTCCTAACAGTAAACATTATGATTACCAACAGTGTCATCATACACAGTAAACACAGCCTTTAAGTGTCTGAAAAGGAGACAATAGCAGTCATCTAAGGATCTGCCATAGAGTAAAACAACAAGAAGAAGCTTTGAAAAAAAATTCAACAATAAAAGTCTAAATATGATGATAGATACAGTGAAGAAATATAACCAGGGAAGGTCTTTGGAATCAAACCTACATGGAATGACAGAAGGTTCTATGTAGAAATCTGAAACTGGAAATTAAGATAAATGCTCCATAATATGGATATGTTTTGAGTCTGTATTCAGTCTTGTCACAAGCTGCCTGTACCTTTGTACATAGTGCACATATTAAACTTGATGAGGGGAGAAAATGAAACACACATATGCTTAAATAGATAATCTAAAGCCTGAGAAATAATCTTCAGTGTTGGAGACAAACCACCACCCCCCAAGTCTGGGAAAGAAATGACTCAGTTAGCAGATACCAGGGGGTATATTTTCATATATTTCTTCCAAGAGAAAAGTCAGAGCTGATTAGCCCAAGAAAGCTAATTTTTTCCCAGCACCCACCCCCTCACCCCCCGCACTTTATCAGTTCCTTACTTCCTTAGCCATTCACCAGCTAAGGAATCAATGTATAGTTCACAAGATCATTCTTCCTCATTACTGAAAATAAAACAAGATTGGTAAGAACTGGATATGCCAGGGGCCCTCAATTCCCAATGACTTCCATCATTAATGAAACCCCCCTTTGTTTCTAAATTTGTAAAGATGTTCTAATAACATTTTCGCAAAATGATTGCTCTGGGGACAGTTTAAGATCTCTTTGAATAAACCATAGTCATTAGGAATAAATGAAAAGGCTCATTTGTTTTTAAAGCATTATCTAAGAGACCACAGAACCCATAGTTATGAATGGTATAAATGAGTCCTCAGAGACATTGGATATCAAGATTACAAGGATCGGGGGCCCCTTCCTAGTGAACATGAAAATTATTTATGAAAACTGCTGGCTCAGAAGTAAATATTTTAATGGGACTTTATCTGATTTATTTTGGGGGGGATGGTGTACAAGCATGGACAGGAAGCACGTCTCACCTAGTTACCTGATGGTAGATGAATGGGTAAAACTTATTCTAAACGGAAATGCTTTTATCTTCCTTGGAGGAGGAACACTGCAGAAATTATTGCCTAATTAGTGGAACTTGTACTCAGGTTTTCATTCCATTCTCATTTTAAATAGGATTATGACAGAGTTCATTTGTGTGATAAAAGTTCTGAATGCCTGGAAGTTCAGTATATCATTATGGAACCATTTATTTACAAGTTTCAATGATATTTTTGAGTTCTTTATCCTGATAAAGGCAAACATTTGAAGATGAAATGCTTTGGAGATAGATGTTGAAAATTAAGTAAGAGATAAAGATGTTTCTTTCAGGTTATTTTTTTAAAACTTCAGTATGTGGAGCCTCGAGCAGTGGGATAAGACTGTGTTCCTGTGCATGTGTTGGCACCTTGGAGCCCATTCCCTGCAGAGGAACACCTAACTCAGTCTTGACTTTGGGATGAGGAACTCCAACTTGCCTGGACGGGATAGGGAAATGGGGAAGGGGGGGCTGAAGGCTGACTGGGAAGATAGGGAGGGAAGGAAGGGGGAGCAGAAGGATACATGTATAAAAAAGACATTTTTTTAAAATAAAAAACTAAAATAAAGAAAAAATTGGTTAAAAAAAAAAAAAAGACCAACAATGGCAATGTTAGTTTGTTGAACCTACTATAACAAAGGTTACTTTCTGGTTTTAAGATTTCTTTCTTACAACCCTGAAGACTTGACTATGTGACCACCACTGGGTTATGAGATCCTTCTCAAAGGACATACAATTCTGACTCTTTGATCTTGCCTTGGAAGAAGAGGGCCTGGAGAGCTATTTCAATAGATTACAGTGTGAAGTCTCTACTTCATGACCTAATTAAGTCTCAAAGGCCACACCTCCTATCAGTCGTTTTGGTAGTTAAGAGTTCAGTATATACAAAGATTCAGTCCATAACAATGATATTAAATCACAACAATTTGATACTTTAATTAATTAGAATTGAGACATGCAAATAAATGAGAAAATTGCCAAAGGTTTCCTAGCCAGAGAGTTTCATTGGTCCTTTCCCCTCTTTACCAAAATATTGGCACTGATGGATACTGGGGAGTTTTATTGTTTTCAGGTGTGTGCTTACAGATGCACCTAGAAGAGTCTAGTGAGTACTTCCTCTCTCTTATCATGCACATTGCCCTGGTTAAACTCAGTGGTCAGAAGAAGAACAAAGAGACATAAATGGTGAATGTGGGAAATGTAGGTAGTATAGAACCTTATAGGGATAGGAAAGAGAAAAAGTGTAGGATGTGAATAATCAGAATTCGTTATGTACATGTGTATATATATATGTGTGAGAGTAAGGGGATACACAGGAGAATAGTAACAACACTCTTCTACAAGGTCTAAGAATAATAGCTACTCTTTTTGTTAAATCATAAATTCAAGCTTAGTAATTAAATAATTTGCTGTTAAGTGGGAAATAACCAAATGGTTAATTACATTTTCAAAGACAAGTCTATTATTATTAGAATGAAACATACCCCATAAAGCTTATATTGAAAATTCAGAAATGATACTATTTAAATTTTTAAATTTAAGCTGTCTTCCAAAGAAAATTACATTAATTGAAGAAAAGAAACATACAACTTTAACAAATATAACTTTTTATAATTAACAAAAATATTCAACTATTTTCAAGTGGGTTCCCTTGAACTAATTTGGCCAGCAGTTCGTTTCTAGTCGGGGTAAGTCCAGGTCAATGCTTTGGGCTTCGTTTTTCATCCTAATTGGACAGGGCTAAAGTCCAAGGGTTCTAAAGTCTCTTCTTGCTCTGTTAGTACAAGAATCTTTTCATTAGTGGTCATATTAACATTGAAATGTGGGTTTAATTATTTTCAAAGACAATGAGAAATATCGCTGAAAGGAGCCTATCAGAGAATACCACTGCCTCTCAGTGGAGTTTCCCATGCCAGCAATAAGGAGTGGGACCCAACATTTAATTAATTTTAATTAATGAACATTGAATTGCTTCATCTGAAAGATTGTCTACACATGAACAGCTTTGGTTGAAACTCTATTGCCAGGGCTCCAAATCTTGTGCCTTAAAAAGTGTACTCTTTTGTCTCCTAGGGCTTGCTTGCTAGTTCATAAAGTTAAAGCAACCAGCTAAAAAACAACCTGCTTTGGCACAAGTAGACCTTGTGCACAGTGTCCTCTGCCTCATTTCCTCTCTGTCACAATTCTTCAGCCTCTTGTCTGCTTCTAAGAACACCATCTTGAATAAAACTTAAAGCTGCTAAGAAGGAATTGGTGACTTTGCACCTAAGTGTCAATTCACTCATTTGGAAAATAGGAATAAATATCCCTGACAGGGCTTTTACAATGGAGAAGCGAGATAATCTCTATCCAGAACTTGGGATACTGCTCAATGCATATTATTGCGTTAATGTGGACTTTATCTCTGTGGTATGATAGTGCAGTGCCTAGGAACAATACAGAATCTCATAAAATATTTGAAGGACTCTCTTCCCCCTCTTTATTTCTAAGATCAGTGTTGTACTTGTTTATGTGTGTCCTAGTATACACATACATGCGCAGATCAAAGGATAATATTATGTCCTTCCTCAGATGCTATGTAGAGAAAACTGTCAAACATTCTTCAGGACTCAAGGAGAAGCTACTGATGAACTATACCAGAATGGGCAGAGCACATTTCCTCCTTCACTGAAATGAAAGAGACTCTGGGCCTATAGACTGAAGATGAATGCCCCAACTTTATAAAGGAACTTTGGGTGAATGTCAGGCAGACAGATGCCATCTCTGTCATTTCTAGGTTTTGGAAGTTGTTTGCATTTTCTGCTTACTTGGGTAAATATATCCTTCTGTGGTCTTTGATGTAGTTGAAGATTAGATAGTTATAGATGTTTATCTTAGTTATATCAAAAGGTATAATGGATATAAAACTTTAGATTCACAAAGATAAGGTAGATGATAGAGTATTTTCTTTAATTTTGTTAAATACAAATAGACTAGATATTGTAATTGTAATTTTTGCTTGGTAGCTATTTTGTTATATGTAATTTTGCTATGTTAAAATTGAAACCTTCCTTTTTGATTAGACAGAAAGGGGGAGGTGATGTGTGGAGGGGGATTATGTTGTTCCATTGTAAATAATTGTCCCCATCTATGAGTTTAATAAAAAGCGCTGATTGGCCAAAGGCAGACAGGATGTGTGGACAGGGCTACAAGACTAAGAAAACTCTGGGAACAGGCAGAACAGAGCAGAATGCCAGAGAAAAGCCAGAAGAAATAGAGGATAATTATGCTGCTCTGAGAAAAGGTACAGAGCCCCATGGCTGAACAGGATAAGGGTCATGGGTTAGATTAAGGGTAAAGAGTTAGCAAGTTATATGCCTAGGCCTTAGGCTGACCAGCCTAAAACTATTGTAAGCATCTGAGTGTCTCTGTGGAACTGTGAGACTGTAGGTCTGTGGGTCCCAACCTTGAGGCAATAGGCCCAAAAGTCCAGGCCAGAAACCTTCTACTACAGATGTGGGAATGTCTTTCTGTATGCTGTGAATATAAATCTTTAAATAAAGGAACTGTTTTGGCCCATGACAGGCACCATAGAAAAAGTAGGCAGGGGAATCAGAAAAGGTAGGAAAGGAAGGCTTGAGTCAGAGACAGATCAAGCCAGCTGCGCAAGAAGAAACATGTAAGAAACAGGTGAGCCATGGGCCACGTGACATAATAGATTAATGGAAATGGATTGAGTTAAGATGAAAGCTAGCTAGCAATATGCCAGAGCCATAGGCCAAATAGCATGAAGTTAATATAAGTGTCTGAGTCATTTTGGAGGGCCAAAGCCGTGGCAGGCAGCTAAGCGGTCTGGGACTACAGGTCTATGGGTCCTGGATCCCTAGTCGGATGGGCCAGAAACCTCATTGTAACAGAGGGAGAGAGAAACAAAGACAAAGAGAAACAACCACAGGCAGAATAGTACACAGCAAACAAACACACACACACATACATAGACAGAGGGAGAAAGAGGGAAGGAAAGAGAGAGAGAGGGAGGGAGGGAGGGAGGGAGGGAGGGAGGGAGGGAGGGAGAGAGGGAAGGAAGGAGAGACAGAGAAGAACAACCATAGGCAGAATAGTACACAGCACACACACACACACACACACACACACACACACACACACGAGTCACCAAAGAAAAGGTAGAAAGCCAGCATACTAGTGTCATCTTTCCTCTTCTGGCATGGGACAAAAGTCCTTATCTGAGAAAAAAAAAAAAAAAAAAAAAGAGAAAAAAAAAAAAAAGAAAGAAAAAAATGGCGCCAACCAATAAAAGCATAGTAAAGAGCAAGTAATTGGAGGATATTCAGATCCTCTGTTCTTCTACACTGGAACTAAGCTCACTCCACTGCAAAGCTGAGAAAAAAGACTGTTAAAATGTCACATCTTAGAGCCCCTAGGACCTTCTTGTTATGCAATTAGAATCCGTTTCTTTCATTACAGATCACAAATGCTTCATGACAAAAGTAGAAAAATTAAGAATTCTGTGATGACTCATAAAACAGGGAGCATCAGGCTGCTAATATAAATAGCTGTAAGAACACAGCATAATAACAGCATAATTTAAAAACATAAGATGTATACAGTTGTAGTCGAAGTTGTGAAGGGGCTGATAAATTATCCTCTTTATAGATAGGGCTTTAGGTTAAAAATGAGGCAAAGTGTTTCCTGAGCATCACCTGCCTGATCTGTCTTATTTGCATGTCTCAGCTAATTTTGTGGATTCTTAAATCATCTCTGCCAAGGTACCCTAAACTGTTTTCTATGATATGAAGTCTACATGTATCAAAAATATTAATTATGTTGTCTGAATCAAAAGATATAGGGATCAGTGCTCTGGCTTAATTCTTAAGATAGGAACCAAATGATAAGACCCCTTCCACTACAATAGCAAGTCCACAGGCTGTGTTGCTAAACTCACGACCCAGATATGATTATTTTTAAAATTCCCAGCAATATATTCAGCTCCCCCTCACCAACATCATTTGTTACTTAGGGTTAATAGCCATCATCTTTTCTGGTCATAAAAGGGATAAAATATTACATAAATTTATTATCGCCACCCATGTACACCTTCTATAAATAGGAGTGATTAGTGGAAATGCAGTTTACTTTTTATACCATAACCTGTGCTAGTGTCAGTGAGGTCAAGAAGCTGATGCTCCAACCTCAGAAGAATAGACTATCGTAAGTTAATTTCTTGGCATAGCAACTAATGTCTTTTTCTCACTTTAAATATTCTCTTTTCAAAATAGATCTTATTTTGGAAAAAAACAAATGCTAGTATTTATGCATATGTGTGTGTGTTCTACCCAAATATAGTTTTCAAATTTTAATTGATATATATATTAATTATATATATATATAATATACATATATATATATATCGTACACACACAAAATGGTATACTTTTTGAAACTTGGAAACAATTCTTATATATATATCAAATCTGAAATTATCTACTAAATCTGAAATTATATTACTAAATTACTTCATATATATTAGTCCTTTCTATTCTTTTTTTCATGTGGAAATTCTGTAAAATGTCTGTTAAATCTCATATGTTTATATATTCAAGGAAATATAATTTATGTCATTACATCTGAAAAAGGGTACTCATTTAAAATAGTCATATAAATCCAGTTCAAATAAAAAATTATAAAATCACTAAAAACTGACAACCTGGATTCTTGAGAAAAGGAAGCCAGCATGAATGGATGATACTACTACACATTCTGTAAAAAAGTACACAGTATGCTTTGGAATGTTATAACTGAGGAAAATACACAAGTTAATAGTGTTGTGGAGTAACTGAAATGTAGATTTGTTTATGTACAGATGTCCTTGTCAGGTACCAATTATAGCTGTCCCTGCTTTTGAAACAATAAGTAAACAGTGAATACTCAATATTTCAGCTTAAAACAACTTTTAATATCTAGTTCTGTCCTAACTGTGATGTTACATAAATGCTGCATTGTATTAAAAGGTTAATGTGAATTATCTTCATTTATTTCTTTTGATGTTCTTATATCTTATCAATTATAGACTTTATTCAGAAGGAGAAAAGTTAAAAAGATTTGTGTCACTGAAGAACTGTCCTTAGTGATCATAGATGTGATTATATTTGGGTAAAGTGTGTAAAAAAATCCTGATTATGTCAACAGTCATTGCAATGATCCTAACTAATGTATCGGCATCTATAAATATAATCTACTTACTTGAGTTAGAATACTTAGAAAAATATATATATTTGCATTGGCTATTCAGGTTTGACTTTATGAATAATAATGACTTCTAATATAAGGACAATCAGGATAGCTTGCTCAGTTGTCTGTACAGATCTATATTTATTTAAACAGGCTGCTTAAATAGAACTACTCTATAACTAATCACTAGGTAAATTTTTGATAAATGACATGAGTATTCAATAGGGTTGAACCAGATACAAACAATACTAGCATAATAAAAACTTACTATTGTCAGAAATGAAGGAAAACCCAATTACAGTGTGAAGGAAAAACTACACAGTCACCCACCTTCAAAAAGCATACTTCTGTAAAATTAAAACACCTTCAGGAAAGAGAATGCTATTTACCTTGATTCATGCTTAGCAATATATTTTTAAAGTGAAATGTCAGGAAAAATTCCCAGGAGTTTAAAAAAATGTATAATTATTACTACATTTAAAATAGATGATAAAAGTAGCAATTAACACATTCAGAATAACATTAAGAGTGACTATAAAATGGATAGAAATATGAACTTAATGCAGTTATCAAGAGAAATAATTAATAAATTAATAATTAGTTCATTTATTATATTCTCCATCTTGAAAGGAAACATGGCATTTCATTTTGATCCCAGTGATGGAAAGAAAAATTTACAAATCTCTCTTCTGGGTTTTGTTAACTCTTACTACATGAAGACCTATGTGTCTGTAAATGATCTGATAGTGAGTAGATACTGGCACAGCTTCTCAGCCAAACTAAGAGTTAACAGGAGTATTCTTCCCATGTTCTTTATATTATTATTTTTCTTACACCTACATAGCTACTACAAAGTCCTTGTTTGTTAACAAAGTCTGTTTTTAGAACATAGCCCCTAAAGCCTGGATAAAGGTGCATAATCAGCTACCTAAGATCTCTGCTCACTCAGCAAATAAAACCCAAATAAGCAGATTAAATAAGAAAAAAAAATGTTGCAAAATGTTTAAAGGATGTTCTCCTGTCAGCCAAGTCTGCTCAATAAACTAAACTTTTAGAGCTATCCAAGAATTTTATCTCGAGAAAGAATGCAGATGAGGAAACCTTTTTTTTTTTTTTTTTTTTTTTTTTTTTTAACACATCATTGTTTATCATTAACAACTTCTTCTCCATAGACTCACTAACATGACTTTTCCCCCAGTGGATATGGGGTCATCTAAAGATCTGAAGTAGAGTTATCCTCACCAACATTGCCTCTGGCTCTTTCTTCTTCACCTGCCATTGAAATTTAGACGTTATTCGTGGGACATGTAATTCACATGTTGATCAGTCCATTATACGGTAAGGTTGGAATCATGTGATCCTCTACACCATTGATCCCTAGTTTCTTTTAATGAATTAATGGCTAGGACAAGGCAGACTCTCAAAACATGTTTTATATATGAATCAAGAACTATAGTAGTTTCAATTAGTCCTGGTTAAATAGGCTATTCTATAACTATGAAAATAGAATGTTGTGCTTTAGAAACAGATGAAAAGTGAACATTAAACTGAGTGTTAACCATATTCTGATTACTCAAATGTAGACCTGGAACCTGACCCCCCGATCATGGTTCCCAGACTTCCTTTATTACAGTTCTCTGTGCTACAGTGAACCTCCCAACCATACAATTATTTCCATTGCTACTTCATAGTTGTAATATTGATACTGTTATGAACCTTAATGTAAATATCTGTTTTTCGATGGTCTGAGGTGATCCCTGAAAAGTCATTCAACCCCCCAAAGGGTTCATGACCCACAAGCTGAAAGCCACTGCCCTGTAACATCAAAGTTGTCAGGAAGAAGAATAAAGACTAATAATGACTGTGCTTCTTAACTTTTAAAACAATGGAAGAATTGATGACGGAGTGTCAACAAAGAGTAGGATTTTGATGATGACTGTGACAACCAGAAGATTCTTAACACATCCTGCCTTAAGGTAACCACGGCCACATTCTAAGACATCCTGTTTCCACAGCAGCCTTTCACAGCATGACTAGCTATTGTTGTAGAAGTAGCCAACCCTAAAGTAAAAACATGAAGAAAGAGAAAAGGAGAACCATCTTTTTATTTTTCATTAATCATATAATCAAGTGGGAAAATATTTATATCAAACTTTTCCTCTGGGGAGTGTTAATTGAAAGAGTTTTAAGATCTGCATCCCGAGCAGGCCAGTCTGTTCTTCAATGTACTTTCCATACTACCTGACTTGTATCAAGACATCTGCAAAGAGCCATGTTGCAAGTATAACTTTCATTATTAGACTAAGTGAGGAGGCACGCGTGCACACACACACACACACACACACACACACACACACACACATACACACACAGTGCTTTCTAGGAGATGTTTCCCATAGTATACAAGCACACTACCCACTGTGAGATGTGTATAAAAGTATATACAAGTATATACAAGCACACAGGTCTCGACAAGATGTGTCTCACAGTATACAAGCTATGATGTAGGAACTATCCAGAGAAAGCTTCAGACAGTGTTGATCTGCTTCACTCATAAGGAAATCCAAGCAGTTAAATTACAGCTCCATTTTAAGACACAGAAAATAATTCACTGAAAATATTACCACTCTGAAATTATCGTTCTTCTTAACCTTAATACCTTAGAAATAACTAAAGCAAATGTTTTCTAACACTGGTGAAAAATAGAAGAGGTCATTAGGAAGTAAAAAGATACATATCTTGACTTATAAAACACTATTACCTAATTATAAGCTATTATTATTCTAAATAATACTTAAACGCAAGTAAGAAAATTATAGAAACTTTAAAATTAATATGAGCTGTATATCTCATAATGTAAAACAACATCGTTTTATATTTTACAGAAAAATGAATAGAAGCAAAATTAAGAATCATATAAGTTTTCTATAGATATCTATGTGCATAGCTTCAGGGGATAAATTGTTAGAATATGTGCTATTTTATATATATCTATTTATATATATATATATATATATATTTATCTGGAGAATATTTATATTAAATAAATGGGTAAGGCTTTAGATTTTCAGTGAAATAAAGTTATAACATGTAAAGACTAACTTTCATGGACACATGTAGAAAAATAATGCTAACTTTGAGAACCCAGTGACCATTGAGTTTGGAGGGCCATATTCAAAGCATGGTCACAACCAGCGAGCTATTCAGTGCTGTGATATGCTAATTACTGGTCTTGATCAAGTCTTGGTTATCTGTGTTTTCTGCTTAGACAAATCTTTCATTTCTCATTCTTTGAGTTTTTATTATAAAATAACTCAGCAGTCTTCAAAATAGTATCTTCATACCTAACGAGTGAGGGAACATACGGATTATGTCACATGAACCAAATTCTAAAATACTACATTTTACCTTCATAAAAGTGTTTCTGTTTCTTTTACCATCTAGAGAAAAAATAATTCTCACAATATTTTATCTTTTAAAGGTGCATGGCACTGCAATGACAGAGAGGATCTTAAAAATTGGTAAGGGTATTTGTGAAATATGATCCTAGGCTCTTAAATTATTTGTATTCATAAAATATAAAGGAAGGCTCAAGTTATCATACAATTAAAATTTGGTAATTGATTACTGTGATGTTTGACATAAAATTTGGGAATGGTATGAAGAATTGCTTTACATTGCTTCAAGGAAATAATTTCTGTCATATTATTATTTATCAAATGTTTGTGTGCATGCAACTAAGTATATGTGTAGATGTATTATATTAACATATACCTACACATTGTCGAAGAGTATCAGATGATACTCATAGAGAGACCTCTGAGTAGAATTTTATTAGAATGATAGCCTGGAGAAGAGGGAAGAATGATACAGAATCTGAGTCTACTAAAAAGCCCAATGTATATCTAGCACATCTCTCATGTTCTTGGTCAGAGGTGTCCTGAAAATTCCCCAAGTACAGACCACTGCATTGTTTTTGGATACCCTCTGATGCTTGATGGCAAAAAATGATAATAAAAAATACCACATACATTGGTCATCAGACATGAGTGGATCAAGATGCCCAGGAAGATTTCTCCATGCTGGTAAGCTTTAATTATTGGGAAGTGCTATACAGGCTGTGTTGGGAAAGGCCTTTCACAGCCTCATTCACATATGAATACTGTGAACTACACTCATGACTGGACTGGGATATTCCCATGAGTGCAATAATTGCATAAATAGTAAGAGTAATCAGTACATTCTGATTGTCTTTAAGATCTTCTGTAGAAGAAGGCACATTTGTGTGGTACTGTTAATCTGCCCAAGAACCCATAATTAGGGAGCTCTTAAGCCTCAAGACATTGTTTTACTAAATAAACATTATACAACCTGTTCTCTGCACTTTCACAAGTTGTGAGTTTCTGTGTTGACCACTGTCCACTGTCCAATGAACTTCTCTGATGAGGTTTGAGATATGCATTTATCTCTGGGAATTGAGATACTAATTTATTGGTAGTTTTATACTATGCAGGGTACTCAATCACAAATAAGGCATCCATTGTACTTGCATGTGTGCACGTGCATGCGTAAACACACACACAGAAGAAGAAGGAGAGAGACTGACTGATTTATTCACGGATAATCTTGAAAAGGCAGAAATATTTCTAAAGGTTCAGATGTCAGGGAGAGAACTAATCAGTGTATCCTGGACATGGCATGAATATTTTAGTCGTGAACTCATGGTTGCCAACATAAGGGAGTCAACATTTAATCATGGAATGGGAAAAGGCACATGAATCTCCATCACTAGTGAATGAATAACTCTTAAGGGCTGATGATTTCTAAAGGAAAGAGAGTTTTATTTAGGGTTTTGGCTCCTGTTAGGTCTCCTACCTCCAAAGAAATGGCCTTTCTCCAATAAGTATATGAATTGGATCTTATATACTCTACCATATTAGTGCAAGTTGGATAATGGTGCTGTTTAGAAATTAAATAAAGAGAATATTAAGGTGGGAAGTAATATAGAGGGCGTGGGATGGATCTGGAAGGAATAGGAAGTTGAGTATGATCAAAAGACATTTTGTGAAAATTCCAAAGAATGCAAATATTGTCCTCAAAATAAAGGAATCATTTGCTAAATGTTTAATAATAAGCACAAATAAAATATGCTTTTTAGATTCCACTGGCTGCAGTTGGAGAGTCTGGATCATATTTTGAAATGCATGGTAACAGTATACTGTGAGTTAAATCCTTGAATTTATTTCAACATTGGTTTAATAGAAATTGTGAGATATCTTAACATATTTTACAGGACATATGGGCACAAAGCTAGAGTTTATGGATTTATTTTAATTGTATTCCTTGAATTTCTTTTATTTAAAATTGCAATAATTAAATCCTGTCACTCTTCCTTCCTCAATAATGCTCAAAAATCACCACCTCTTTCATCTTCTACTACTGGTTTTCAGCACATTTTAATTTGTATTTTGATAAATCATTCCTTATATGATTATATTCCTATACAATAATGTTTTGGCTATCACAGATCATGAATTACTACTCACTGGTGGCACTTGCTTGAGTTTCATTTTTACTTTTTTGTGGCTGTTTTTGAACTTTGGTCTCTATCTAAAGTATTCTGGATGAGAACAGTCCTATAGGATCATATATTTGGTCTCCAGTTGATAGAACTTTTGGAAAGGAAATATGGCCTTGTTGGAGGAGGTGTTTCACTAGGGATGGGCTTTACAGTTTCAAAAGCCCATGCCGTTCCCATTTAGCTATCTCTGCCTCATACTTGTGGATCCAGATTTATGTTCTCAGCTTCTGCCCTAGCATGCTATGCCTCCCTTCCAACTGCCATGCACCTCCTGTGATGGCCATGCACTCTAACCCTCTAAGAGCAGTGAGTCTTCAAATTAAGCGTTTTCTTTTATACGTTACCTTGGTCATAAAGTTTGGTTGCAACAACTAGAAAGTTAGACATCACTATGCTATGGGTCTATGCTCTTGTATACTGTAAATATGTCACTGCAAATATTTGTTTAATAAAATGCTGATTGGACAGAAATTAGAGAGAAAGTAGAGGTGGGACAATCAGCCTAGGAGAATTCTGGAAAGAGAAAGAGCAGAGCAGAGCAGCCTGCCAGACTCAGAGGAAGGAAGATGAGAGCGCTGCTCTGAGAAAAGGTACCAAGCCATGAGGCTAAACATAGATAAGAATCATGGGTTAGTTTAAGAGTAAGAGTTAGTAAGAAGCCTGAGCCATAGACCAAACAGTTTATAATTAATACAAGCCTTTCTGTGATTATTTAGGACTAAATGGCCGTGGGACTGGCCAGGTGAAACAGAGAAACTTCGGACTACATTACTCTAGTAAATTTCATGGTTTATAATATCGGTAACATACTAAGTGACACAGTCAAGCATCAAACCATTGAAAACTGCTACATTCAAAATGTTCAACACAGTACCCAGAAATAGGAGCTGGTCAATCTACATCTACTGAATGTAGCAACATCTACCCCTGTATTAAATGATCAAAAGGGCACCACAACTGGAGTAGTGTAAGAAATTCATGTGGTTTGTATTCACACATACTACTAGGCATGAAAATTTGGTGTAGGAACTGGAGGCTTTGGGTGCCCTCACTTCAGAAGCATAGGCAAGATTCTGAGAAGTTGGCAAACACTTACATTTGTTCAGTATAAAACTAGAAGTAAAATGTAATTCCTCAACTCAGTCCACTAGTGCTCTGGTCAGTCTCAATGCTTTTTACTCTATAAACAAACACCTTGCTCTGCTCGCTCCTTTACAAACAGGTATGTTGTTAACACTAAAAGACAGCTCTGGCTGCAGAAATACTTCAAGCCTATGAATGTAAAGTTTGGTATAATATATGATAAACGGAATAGAAAATTTTTGGAAGGAGCAAGACCAGAATACCTAAAAAGCTTGAACTGTAAGGTAGAGTCTATGTTTTAAAGGAAGATAATATAAGGTTTCTTAAAACAGATTTATTGAGACCAGGGTACAAAGAGTCCTTTGTTCTTCCATTTTTATATTCTCGTAAAAAGCAAGAATTGGTGGACAAAGATAAAATACAATGATAAACGGTCTAAGTTCCCATGTCTACAGAATGAGAAGTAATAAAGTACTGGAACTCCAGGCCTCATGAATGAAAAGTGATAATCAAGAACAATGGAAGAAAGGTAATATTTGCTTTGAGTTCTGGGTGAACAGTGTTTTTTTAAGAAAGAAGAAAAGAATAAATGTCCTCTTGCTCCTAATTTTGAATAGCTTTGATAATATTGTTTTTATCAGCTTTATCAGCTTTTGTAAACCCCAAATTTATGGAAAGTAGGCTTAATATTGAAGCCATTCAATAAATGTTAATTTCACCATTTAAAATTCACATTAACAATTACAGGGAGGCACATTAAAACAAAGGCTGTAGTTTTCATTGTATTAATTTTTTTTTGAAAATTTCATCCAAAATTTGTGTATCTGAAGGCATATTGACATTCTTTTACTGATCCCAACTGGTGGTTGATCAGATGAATGATTGCTACTTATATGACAAGAAAGCTAAGGAAGTTTGTCAAGGTTTTCTAGTTGAAGGGGCTCCATTTGATCATAAACATCCTTTACTTCCAAGAGTTATCTTTGCTTACATAGCAGTTTCCAAATGTGTCTCTCAGAGCAGCTGTGCTACCATTACCTGGTTTATGTTATAAATACAAACCGTTAGACCCCTCTCTACCAACTTAACCACAAAAATATAGATGTGGTGCCCAATAAACTAAAGTCTTTGTGTGTTGCTGATGCCTATTGAAGCTTCAAACTACTGTCTTACGCACATAGAGCACTATTTCTTCCTTGGCTACTTATATCCTCTACTTAGAGTTCTTAATATACATTACACAATTTTAATTTTCAACACTTTAAGCCATTTCTGACAAATTGTATAAGTCAATTTGATCTACAATGAAGCAAATAAGGTAGGGGTAACTATCAGGCTGGAAGAATAGGTAGCCCTATACTACCACTGATATCTTGGCAAGCTGCAGATCTTTTATAAGACCTGCATTTTCCCTGGGAAAAAATTAAAACAAAAATAGAAAGATTATACACAAAACCTGGAAGTCTCTGAAATGTAACAAGCATAATTAAGGTAAATGTAGATTGATGACCAACATTAATGATATATTAGTGACATTATGAATAATTTCATGAGCAGTGAAGTTAGTGAATTAATCTCATAAAACTCTAGAGAGGTTCTTCTAGTAGACTCTTTGGCTCCAAAATGATTTTCAAATTTATTTCAGTTCAATAGATCTTCACTATGTAGAAGGTCCTGTATTATTTCAGAGTATGTGTGTGAGTGTATGCTTGTGCCTGTATGTGTGTATAGATGTACATCTATGAATCTCTGTGTTTGTATGGAAACCGAAAGTTAACATGAAGTATGTTTTTCAGGAATTTCCCATCTTGTTTTTTTTGAGAAAGAGTCCCTTACTGAGCCAGGAGCTCAACACATAAGCTAGTTCTAGTTAACTAGCAAGTTCTAAACAGTCACGTGCCTTTGCCTGTCCAGAACTTGGATTATAGAAGCATGCTATCATATATAAAGGCTCTACAGGTGGCTGGAAAAAGAAAATGGTTCTATCAAATGAGCTCTCTCTCTCCAGGTCCATTTTAAAGTTTTGGTTTTTTTGAAGTAGAGTAAAAATGTCAGTGTCTAGTTAATATTGGAAAAGGACACTGCTATCTATTAAGTAATAATTTCACATGATAAATTAATCTGTGCATTTCTACTGTGAAGGAGACATCAGCGAATATGTAATACAGAGGGTTTTTTTTTTAAAGGTTGGCTTATGTCATATGAGCTGTGTAGTCCAACAATATTTATATTAACCACCATTACACTCACTATGGGCCTAAAGTTCCCGTTGTTTTCTCTAATACTATTAGAAAAATAATACATTACTGTGGGAACACACTTAATTTCAGTTTTAATTTATAACTCAGGGAAAAAAGTTACAATTCCTATGTGGCCAACTGTATAAGCTCCACTGTGTACCACAGTGATTAGATTGTCAAATAGAAATTAACCTGCAGTATCCAGTATCGGGGTTTGTTCTACACTTGATTCAGTGAAACTTCTATTTCTTGTCTATTTATCAGCAAATGAGAGAAACTACTTCTTAGCCCTGGTTTATGATTTTTATATATTAATAAAAGGAACTGGTATATATATATTTTTTAATTTTATTTTTAGGAGTAAGATTTCCAGGTCTCATAAGCACTCTCCTAGTTCATATTTGGGAGATCTTTTTATCATTTGTATTATTCTCTACTAAAGGCTGGGCAATTTGTCTCCTTTCTGAATAGTGGCACTCAGCTGAACTTAGCCTGCAAATTGCAACCTCACAAGACCTGAATGTAGCTCAATCCATTTTTATGCATGACGTCACCATTACAATTCAACACATTGTAGCATTTGAATATTTTAAAAGGGACCAGAATGTTGATTCATTCAATGTATCACCCACTATAACTCCTGAATTTTTCACTCTGCTGCCATCATCCCCAGCTACTGACGACAGTTTCTGTTTCCATTAACTCTCCTTTGTACACTGATGTTCACATCTGCTCCATTTTCCTAATTCTAATGTATCTGATTTGCCCATCTGTCCAATGTATCGAGATGCTGAACAGCACTCCAGCCAGCCCCAAGATCTGAGAAACTCGCTACTTCTTAACTCATTGTTCTTTGCGTTTTCTGCATAAATATACATCTTCCAACAGGTTTTGTGTATTATTTATGAAGCTTCCAAGCTTTCTGCTTAGATAATCTCTTATAAATCACTCTTTTTAAGGTTCGATCTAGACAACCAAACTGTGTGTGTTTGTTGCCCGGGGGGGGGGGGGGGGGGACACACTAAGTAAAACAAGCCTGCTCTTCTATGTATTGTTAATTTAAGAAAGTTAAACATAGTAACAACAAGCAACTACCCTTTGGTGTTATTCTATTATGAAGCTGGCACATGAAGATAATGAGATGAAACCTCTGATTTTTACATACAGTAGCCCAGTGGGGTTCATGTATCTTTGCTCCAGCTGATCACCGGTGGGCATACCACAGACTTGGTTAGGCAAATCTTAGACAACAGAGTAAGTTCTACTTAGCAAATCTGCATGCCCGAGTACAATTTGAAGCAAATCAGAGAACATGAAAGAAAGGAAGAAAGCAACAAAAGAATGATAAAATGTTTGACATCTGTTTAATTGCTTTTTCCCATGGATAAGGCAAAAACTATTAAAGCTAAAATAAGGTGACAAATTATGCAAATTGTCATTTATAAGGACATTCATTTATCAGAGAACTATAGGAGTTATAGGTTGTAAAAGCTTGTGAGGGGAAAAAAAAACTCTATTTACTAAACTTGGTAGCATCTTGTGTGTGTCCTTGGAATCCCATCTGCCCACCTTACACTCTGGTCCAGAGCTGTTACTCCTAGTCCAGGCCAGTCTCACTAACACAGTCTTACTTATCCTCCCGGGGACAGAAAGACCTTTTTCCTAGGAATTGTTCCTTTGCCATGGCCTCTTTGTCTCTTATGATTACTTTTTTTTTTTTTTTAGAAAATTAAACTAAATTTATAGAACACATTGCCACACCATATCATTATTAGAACTAGGCATTATTTATTTTGATATCTCCTCTTCCATTTGCTTTTCAGCTTCCAGCTGAAGCAAAAGCTTGCTTGGTAAAAGTTTAGAAAGTAAATGAATTATTTTATAATTAGGATCATTTTAATAAATTATACTTTTTAAATATAGATGTAAAGACTGAAATGTTCTTTGGGAAATTATCATAATACAGTGTCAGTGTTGTGAGCCATATTTTAATAAGGTGGTAAGAAAATATGTTTACATGAATGGTTATATTGAAAAAATTTAAAAATTAGCAGCTTTAAGAAAGGGCATGTATGTCTAGCTAATAAATTTGCAGAAGGAAACAATGCCAAAGTAAGAGATGAAGTAGAAGTTATAATTTGTAAGTATTGCTATGGTTCATCCTTTTTTCTATTATTTACACATAACACATGTCCTAAATTACATTTTATATTGTGGATAAATGTTTTGTGTTCTTACTGCATGCGGTAGAATTAGAGGAGGTGGTTACAACAGGAAAAGAGGTCTAATAATATGCCCAGTTCTAATATACCAGATTTCAGAAGACTTAGCACGAAGAACAATTAGTGATAACATTGGGAAATGTTTAGAAATGATGATCTTGAGTCCTAGAAAAGACAGACGACTTTTATTCATTAACTTAAATACATGACGGATCCACTGACAACCTCATAGTGATAAAACACTTTCTTTCCTAACTCAGGATGGGATCAGCAACAATTCATTTAAAGAGAAAGTGGGAAACTGTTGCAGAAAGTGAGAAACATTAATAAAAATTACTAAACATTACAGTGAAAGATTTTCCTCAGAGACCTTGTCTTTAAATAGTTTTACTTTTCTTTGATTTGTACTCAGAGAAATATTAAATTTAAATGTGAGTTTTTACTGGGACATTTATCTTTTCTTTAAGTGAGTGCCTGTAGTTTAGATGTTTGTCTGTAAGGTCTTCACTATCACTATCTATATCAGAGACAAGCCTCTTGTGACACACAGAACATCATCCTCTGTGCTTTATGCAAACTGCCTGGTAGCTCCGCTTCCCTTTCTGTGAGACTATATATATATATATATATATATATATATATATATATAAGTCTCACATAAGACTTTATATATATATAATCAAGAAAATTAAGACTCCTGGAAATACAAAGAAGAGTCTTTATATCTGTAAGGTGTGTGTGTGTGTGTGTGTGTGTGTGTGTGTGTGTGTGTGTGTGTAGTCTACAAGACATTAAGTCTTATTTAAGTCTTTTAAAACATTTTAGTAATTTTTATAATTATTCATTTTGCATTAAAATTATGCATCAAAAAATTCTAAGATAAAACCTAATGTTAAGGTTACTTCCAAGGAACACTCAAAGAGCAAAGGTCTGTTTATAACCAATTTGTTTTTAGTTTATCATTAGAAAATAGTTTCTGCTACTTTGCTGACGTATATTCTGGTAACCGTGAATGAATCTGTCAACCCTTGTGAAAAACTTAGAGTTTATATTGATTTTAATTTTTTTTCTGATAAGAAAGTTACTAAACTTAATACAAGATGACCCCTCACGCATATGAAGAATAGGGACCTAGACAAGAACAGGTATCCTAAACCTGAGGTAGCATTCCCAGGATGAGTATGGTGTAGCTTACAGGCTACCACCTCGCACATATTGAAGCTGAGACAAAGATCTGCTGTGTATTTTTCTTGTCTTGCTTTTCTCCAGTTGAGAAGAGGAATGTGTACACCTAGATCTGAAACATCACTAAATGCTAGGGGAAATAAAGGACGTGGTCTGACTCACCTGTTCCGGTTGCTGGAAATCCAGTCTGAAATAAGTGTTGATGCTTGTTGGTGACAGTGTTTGTTCCCAAAGCTGCATGCCAACATTATCACTTCTCTCCGAAGTTCTCTATGCATTATAGGGAGGGAAAAATAAATAAATGTTACCCTCTGAAGGAAGTTAGAGAAACTAATTTCAGGTGGATGGACAGGTGATTAGATGGTTTCGTACAGACAGATGATAGATACATGGGAGAGGTAGAGAGGCAGAGTGCTGGCTCAGATATGATCATTAATTGAATGGATTTACAATTACCATGGAGACATGTCACTGAATACATCTGTTGCTTCAGAGATTCTAGCAGAAGAAGCAACACCCATTGTGAATATACATGGTACCATTCCATTGGCAGGGGTCTAGACCTTACTAAGTGAAGAAGATACCAGTGTACTTCATCTCTCTTTGCTTCTAGACTGTGGACACCATCCTACATTCTGTCATGTGGAATGTATCCTGGTAAACCAAGGATCAAAATAAGCCATAACTTTAAAGAGAACTGGGAGACACAGGGGCTATAACAGTGTTTATATCACCGGCACAGGTTCAAACCAAAGTCTCAGCACCAAGAACCTGAAGTGAACACAAATTTTACCACAACCATGAAGCTTTACCCATTGGTACCTTCATGGAAGAGCAAATCATTTTTTTCTCCAGTTGAGAAAACGTCACTGTAGGTATGTATATATATATATATATATCATATTACAGGTTAGACTCCATGCCCAGGAGTAGTTGGCCATCACCAAACTGATTCCATGGTTTTGCTTTGTGGCTTTCTATTTTGTTCAGTTTGGTATTTTATATTGTGTTATTGGGTTTGCTTGCTTGTGTTTCACTTTGTTTTGCTTTGGCTTTTGAGAGACAGACGAGAAAGAACTTGAAGTTGGGTGGGAAGTGGTGAGTATCAGGGACCGGCTGAGGGGGGAGAAACCTGATCAAAATATATGGGATGAAAATTATGTTTCCTTTTTCAGGCACTATATTACGGCATTGATAAAAGTAAGTAATGTGGTAGATAATTAAAAAATAATGCAGAAATAAATAGGTTTGGGTAGGGAAATCCTACATGGATGAGTAAAGAAAATGAACTGGGCTGAATGGAGTTGCCAACACTAAGTCTTCACTGGAGATAATCCTCCAGTCCAGGGCATGGGTTCTGATCTCAAGATCACAACACAGGCAAATCTTGAATTAAAACACAGTCATGTGTTGCTTTTTTTCCCCCTCAAGATCAGGCAGCAAAAACTTGACTGCTTAGCTGTAGCCCTCCCAGGAAAGTGAAATGCAAAATGCAGAATGAGAGGAAGGTAGTCCTATGCTGCTAGAGTCGGAGTGTTTGTACACAGCTCTGGGCACAGAGAGCAATCAAATAAAACAGTACTCATGTTGGTAGGATGCCTGAACGAGAGATCCATTGAAGCTATTTTTTGGCCATCCAAGCTTGATATACGTTGTCGCAACTTGTTTTAAAATATATTCCTACATGGAGAGTAAGAGAAAACAAGACAGTATTAGTTCAATCTTCCCAAATTTGATCATTTAAAAATTAAATCTGGGTAATTCATATTAATTTTTTCTTGTACTTGTATTCAATTTACTAATTCTGGCGTAGAACACAATATTCTTTTATTCCAACTGAATAATTTGCAGTGATAAATATTTTACATGACAAATTTTAATGAAGGGAAATGGGCACTATTTAGGGTGAGATTCATACATACATTTGCATAACCTTATAAAAACACACATTAAGAAAAAAATCAACTAATGTACTTTTAAAGGTTTTACTTTTATTCATGTATAGGTTTCTGTGCTTGTGTGAGTAGATGCCACATGTATAGAGGCGTCTGTAGGGGCCAGAAAAGAGCAACTGATCTGCTGTAGCAGGAGTCATAGTTGACTGTGAGCTGCTGAACACAAGTTCTGGCCATCGAACTCGTGTCCTTTGAAAGAGCAGCAAGCATTTTCAACCTCTGAGCCATTCTCTTTGACTGAAATATCTAATATTTGTGTATCTTGCATCAATAAAGGATATTCGATGCAAAACTGTTTCTAAACAGCTAGTACTGTGGAAAAGAAGGTGTACGAAACACTCCCATACTGTGGTACAGTATCACAAAATCAAAAATCTATTCAACCAACAGTGTATTTAAATATCAATACCAATGTAAGATAGATATGCTCTCTCACACCTAACATAATCTTGGAATTTTGTCTAAGAAACAAAAGGACTAAAATTAGAGCTAGACCATCTCTTAATTTTTACTGTAAGAGGAGTCTGACATGATATATTATTCAAAAGTATAAACTACATAAGAATGTATTTTGCCTTTTTAAGATTTTCACAGTTCAGTACTTCTTTGTTAGAGAGAAAAGGAAACATAAGACTTTCTGTAGCAGACACTCACTAACCCCTAACTTAAATGGCACCTTTCTTTGCTTGTCTGTTGCTAAGGGCTTATGCAAAACTAACAACAAGGAACAGGCAAGGCATGATTATGCTCATTTAAAACAAGCAAATTGACAGTCGCTTTCATGATGTCTTGGGGTAAGAAAACAGAGGCAACTCTGATGAACACCAGACAACCTAGACGGCTCTAATAACACACCAAATCACTGACAATCCATCCTGGAATAATTCTGTGTATGTTAATATGCAGAGCTATTATTATGTCATAAGGCACAGAATAAAACACAGCATAGTTTCTTTAAAAAGTCTAAGGAAAACCATATAGTACACTACAGTAATCATGATAAAGAAAATCAAGAAGTCAAAAGCTCATTAGCTCTACTTAATCCTGATATTATTCAAAGTGATCATGGAATCCGATTAAGTGCTGTTGGTAGTACAATGTTGGTTTCCTGGGATTTGAGCTTAAAAAATCTGGTCAGGTACCATTTTGGAATGTGTGTCATGCCTCTGTGTCTGCCTGCATTATCTGTTGTGTGCTGCCCTGTATCCCCTTGGACCCAATTATGAATGGGCTTTGGCCTCAATGTTGATCTTACCCTTGTTAATTAAGGAGGTGAATTGGATTCACCATGCCCTTTTGGATAAAAATAATGACTAAGAATCTTTACTGAAACTGTCTGTATTCTGTTAAGTTTTCTGGGATCTCTCTACTCAGGTTAAGTCCTCTGTGAACACAGAGCCCTTTAACGCTCGAGAAGCTGAACTTTATGGATTTGCCATGTACTTTCTTCCTTAAATTCTCGAGCACTTAAGCTTAATTGACACTTTTAGGCCAGAATAAAAGGTAGTTTGTGTTAAATTTCTTTTTTTCAAATAACTGCCATCATT
Source organism: Phyllotis vaccarum (assembly GCA_033318265.1). NCBI lineage: Eukaryota > Metazoa > Chordata > Mammalia > Rodentia > Cricetidae > Phyllotis > Phyllotis vaccarum. The sequence goes on along the minus strand of JARWLC010000014.1, from coordinate 13,531,748 downwards.
AATGCACAGAAAATCAGGACAAAAATAACAGCCTAAACTAGAAAAAGGAAGTAATTCAGACTCAGTTGCATAGAGTGCATAAAAAGAAAATAATTTATCTTCTGAAAATTAGAAAGAATAAATTATATATTTTTACGTTGAAGACATTGTAGCTCTCCATGCGGTCCAGTAATTTATCCAGAGGATAAAGAGCCCGGCTGGCAGCATGCCAAGGAAGAAAATCCTTTTCCTCAGACAGGTATCTGATAATCTCCAGGGGAATATTCTGAGGCAAATAGCCTGCCCTGCACAGTCAAACGAAAGTTAATGTTAACTAGATGCAGAAAAGATACACAATGATGCAAAAGTGAAGATTTTATTTATGCAAATAAGAGACAGAAAGCAACGTTCATCACAGTCTGAAGAAAAGACGCTCAGTGACATGAAAATAAACTTACTTTTAAAACCAGTGCTTGTTAGGGTGCGAGAGCCACTGAATACATCCAGAGGCAGAGAGTTAGAATTTTGCAAGAATGTGAACACATCAGAAATGGGGTTTTGTAAAAGAGAGAACCACTGAATTTGAACCGAGCCAATAGGTATTCCTTTGGCAGAAACTCCAGGGATAACAAGTAATTGAAAGTAATTGAGCACAATCTTGTTTTTCTGGTTTTTTTTTTTTTTTTCTTTTTGTAGTTCTAAGTAATGATGTTTAGTTCATAATGTTATCTAAAGGATGACTAAAGTAATTTATGTTTTAAATGTGCATGTTATGCAAGATTATAAACATTTTTAATCAGATGTGTTGTGTATGTGCGTATCTTAGGGTTTCTATTGCTATGAAGAAACACCACGACCAAAATGCAAGTTGGGAAGGAAAGCATTTATTAGGCTTACAATTCAGCACTGCTGTTCCTCACTGAAGGAAGTAAGGACAGGAACTCAAAGAGGGCATATACTGGAGGTAGGTGCTGATTCAGAGGCCATGGAGGGGGGCTGCTTACTGGCAATCTTCCCATGGTTTTTCAGCCCACTTATAGAACCCAGGAACAACAACCCAGGGATGGCACTACCTACCATGGGCTGGCCCTTTCCTATCCATTGGTCACTAAATGAAAAAAAAAAAAAAAAAAAAAAAGCCTCATAGTTGCATCTCAAGGAGGCATTTCCTCGGTTGAGGCTCCTTCCTCTGATGACTTTAGCTTGTATCAAGTTGACACACAAAACCAGCCAGTACAACTGACTCCTTGTCAACTTAACATACAAACATCACTACTAAGCCACATCCTTTGCTTTCTTATTCACTCCCGAGATCTTAAATAGCTTTATAAGTCCCACAGTCTTCACAAATTTAAACACATTAAAATTTTAGTCCCTTTAAAATAACCAATCTCTTAATATCCAAAGTCCTTTAAAATTTAAAATCTTTCAACTGTGGGCTCCAATAAAATAAATTTTTTCTTCAAGAGAGAAAAATCAGGGCACAGTCACAACCAAATCAAAGCAAAACAAAATTCCAACCACCCAATACCTAGGATCCACTCATGACAGTTAGAATCTTCCAGAGGGCGTGGACCATTTCTCTGGCTGGGCCCCCTGTGTCACACACAGCTTGTCATCTAGCCTCAGCTGACTCCACTCCACTGCTGCTGCTTTCTTGGTGGTTATCCCATGGTACTGGCATCTCCAAAATGCTGGAGTTTAATGCTGCAACTGGGCTGCACTTTCACCAACAGGCTCTCTTCACAAGCCAAGTCTCAGCTTCTCTTCATGGTCCCTTCAGTCCTGGGCCTCCAACAGCCACTGAGGCCTCTCCTGGCCTCTCATGGTGCCAAGCCTCAGCTGCCCTCCATGACTCCTTCATGCCTTCAAAACCAGTGCCACCTGGGTGTCACTTACATATTACCAAATCAGCTACCACTAGAAGGTACGATCTTGGCTACCTCTGAAACAGAGTTTCCCTGTGATTTCAGGAAACATTTTCCAGAAGATTTTCCAATGGATGCTGTTTTTGTTTTTGTTGTTTTTTTTTCTTTATCACTGCTAATTTCTTAGCTCCAGCCTGACCAGCATCAAGTATCCCATCAAAGTAAAATTTTATTTTAGTAGTTTTGATGTTTGTTAATCACAGCTGATTTTTCAGCACCAGATACCCCAAACCCCGGAATCTTAATTCAAAATAACAAACAGCCCTGACAGAGTCTTTAGACCTCCCTGTGAAACTTCACAAGCCAGGCCTCCATCTTTTGCACTTCTCTCAATATTCTCAGCTTCCAAGTTCCTAAAGCACATCCCACAGAACTCTTAGCACTCGGTGGTTCTTCTAGATCAAAGTTCTAAATCCCTCCCACAATCCTCCACAAAACATGGTCAGGTCTGTCACAAAAATACCCCACTACACTGGTACCAACTTGTCTGAGGGTTTCTATTGCTATGAAGAAACGCCATGACCAAATTGCAAGTGGGGAAGGAAAGCGTGTATTAGGCTTACAATTCAGCACTGCTGTTGCTCACTGAAGGAAGTCAGGACAGGAACTCAAAGAGGGCATATACTGGAGGTAGGTGCTGATGCAGAGGCCATGGAGGGGGGCTGCTTACTGGCAATCTTTCCATGGTTTGTTCAGTCCACTTACAGAACCCAGGAACAACAACCCAGGGATGGCACTACCTACCATGGGCTGGGCCCTTTCCTATCCATTGGTCATTAAATGAGAAAATGCCTCAAAGTTGCATTTCAAGAAAGCAAAACACACACACACACACACACACACACACACACACACACACACACACACACACACACACACTACTAACAACTCAACATAAACTCCAATAATAAAAAGTTTAAAGGGAATGAATAGGATTTGGTTGCCTCACATTATTTTTGTCAGTCTAAATATTTTGTTTCAGCTGTGATATACAATCAATGATAGCTAATAAACCTAACCCTAATTTCAGACTTTTTCTATCAGCAATAGTGGTTTAGAATACATCTAAATGACACTGTTTATAATTTATATTTCCTTCTATAAACATCAAATTATCTAGGGTGGTGTAAGTCAGATTAGTCAAAATTCACTTTAATAAATAGTTAAATTTTGCTTCCATGGGTTTGTTGCAATTTATAAAAATATTTTAATAACATAATAGGATTTAAATTAAATATAATTTTCAAGAGAAATTTCTCCTCTCGTTGGTGAGAAGATTACTACCCAAACAATTGTACTACCCACAGTTCCCTTGGTTTCCTTCACTTTAGGGTAAGAGTCTTTGGTGAAGATAACATACAATTCTTGCACAGGACTTAAAGTATTCGATCCAGAAATGACCAAGAGCTGGCGCTCATACTATCAGAATGGGCTACACAAGTTTCCTATGGTAAGAGGTAGTCATAGTCTCACCTAGTTGTAAATTCTATGGACCAAAATAATGACAGAGCTGGCAAAAAAAATATCACAATGGTTCAATAGACATACTTTTAGCTTAAGTGATACCCAGTGGTTGTCTAAACTGACATCCCACTGAATAGAAGGGAATTCATGTGAAACTGAGCCAAGTACCTATAGCTGGAGATGTCATAGACCTGAAATGTTGTATAAGCAATATGATTCATATAAAAAGGATGACAAATGACATTATATAAATAAACAAGCAAGGGAGAAAGGGCTTAAGTCCAGTTCGACTATTGATGTTGCCTGTAAAATTGGGTAAATATTTCCCATTTTTGTCTATAAAGTAAAGATAAACTAAGAAATAGCATTTTTGGAACAGATGCTTTAATTCTGACTTATTTATCTACAATTTAAACTAGTAAAGCAATTATAAGTTTGGAAACTTAAAAAAAAAAGGTTTTTAAAAATGTTCATATATTTCATACTTCAACTGCTAATATATGGGTGTCTAAGAGGCAAGACTCAGATCTAGGTATTTAAAGACATCTGGCATTCTGAGACAAAGAAATAAAAGCAAGGCTAGCCTGGTAAAAGTCCCATATAACACAAAGACAAGGAAAATAATTGTTACACACAGAAATGGAGCAAGCTCTGTTTTGAAGCCTTATGGTAGAAATTGCTACTGCACAGCAAAATCCGGGCTTTCTGTTGTTTCCTTACAAACCGAATTAGGAACAGCCATGTGACAAAAAATCTAATCACAGAATGTGAATATGAATTACTGCCAGAGTTATTGTGTGTGTGTATGAATATACGAAATACATATACTTGCACACACACACACCTGTAACCCTGGATAATTGCACGACAAACCCATTAGCCTATCCAAGATTTATTATGCTGATAGAGAATAACTACCATTTTATTTAATCCACAAACAACATGCCTGGATCTTTTAAGTAGTTAATCTTTTTTACTGTAGATTTCAAACAGAACACAAAAGAGATTACACTCAAATTACTCTTAGTCTGCCTTATTACCAACATGTGTAAGTAATTACTTACTACATAATTCAATATACTTGCACTGAAGTCTAATAGATTACAATATGCAGCTCCCCTTAATAGGCCAAGGGGATGATCACCTTCCTTACAAAATAGTACATACTAGGAGATATTGTTGGTTACCTAACTTAGATGTGTTTGTGTAATTGGATGGTAATAATGTTGGTGATTACTACTACGGCTAATAAAATAAATATACAAAGTATGTGGATTCCAGTGAATAGAGCACCACATTAGCCCGAAGTGTGCAACACAGTAGGGAACAAGCACAGGTCTGAGGTTGAAATACACTTTCCTTAAATTCACATCACTAGAGGCAAGTGTTGATAGCAATGTGGAAAACTTGGACATTTTCAGAATATTTCCTATGTAACTTACTAGTGTCTGAAGAAAACGTCATAGCTGATATCTAGGCCTCCCGCTATGGTAATTGAGTGTGGACATGAGAAATCAGACATGGCAATGAGAAATGTTAAGGACAAAGCTTCCACAGGGATCATAGAGCTGCTTCTCCCACCCTCTATGAGCCCCAAACCCTTTCTGCCTTTCCTGTCTCCTTTTCCAATTTGCTAGAACTTGCAATGAAATATATCTTTAGGCATATAAAACGCATTTTTATAAGACAGAGATTAAAACCTGACTAGATTAGCTGATCTTAGAATGCTCTGATCTTAATGAGTTATTTTCACCTAGGATCCAGAACTACTTTTACAAAACTATTCTGAGTCCCTGTGAATGTCAACTCTTGGATCTTCAGTGATGGGTAACTTTCATACAAATAACTTACTTTTCAATGTGAGTTTTCTATAAAAGTATTTGATTTACCCATGCTTCGAATCTAGGGTTTGGAAGGCAATATCCTCAGACTATTGTGATAACACACACACTGCTTATTAGAAAAATCCTTTAGAGCCAAGAGATAGCTTACTACATATTTCATAACATGAAAAAGACAAAAGATACTGTTCATGTATTTTAAGCACAGAATTTTAATACATGGCTAGAATGCTTAATTGGACATCTTTAATGAGTTTTATTTGCTATTCTTAATTCTTCTCTATTAAATGACTTTTATATGCTCTTTGTAAGAACGTCTTATAGCTCAGATAGAATCCCCAATAGCATTTGGATCATACAATAAACAAGAGAAATTATGAGAGAAGTATTTCAATCAGCCAATTTTACAGCTTTTGAGGAAAGATGTATAATCTATGCTTGCTTAACTGTTGTCTTCAAGGATGAAAAGGAAGTGCCATATTTGTATGTAGCTCTATTGAGTTCATAATATGGGAAGTGGCATAACTAATAGTCCTTCCAGTTCTATCCTTACCCTTCAAGACAGCTGGTTCCAAGACTCCCGTGGGGACCTCTTTTCTGAATTTCTGTAGCACTTAGACCAACTTCTATTATAACTATTATAAATAATTAGAATAGATCATGTCATTGTTCTATCAAAATATTCTTTTCATTCACTGGGTTTTGCTCCTTAAGAAATGAAAGTGTATTTAACATATATTTTTAGCCCATATCTTACTGCAAAAACTGGCACCAAATAGGTGCTCGATAATTATTCTTTAAATTATTCCAATAATATTGTGTCATTAAAGAAAGAAAGAGTACTTGGCAAGTACTTTAAAACTCATGCATTATAATTTGCTCAAAAGTCAGCATTTTCAAAGGTTAAAAGGTTGTAGCAAAATGGGGAGATTGTAGTAGAGTGATACAATATTATCTCTATCCCTTTTATTACTGACACATTCAAATGGTAAGCTCATTGACATCTAGTCAATAGTGTTGAACGTACAACTCTAAAACAAAATAGCTTCACAGACAATGAGAGGACATGGCTATTAAGTGAACACCTCTGCTATTGCTGATTAGCAAACTACTTTCCTGAAAGCAAGGATTTTATATCAGATTTAAACACTTTGCTGAAGCATAGAGATGCTGCTTCTTCATGGTCAGCAACTCAACAAATGTCCCACTGCTTTCTTCTTTAGTAAGCATTTAATAATTTAAAAGAAATCAATTAGACCTATTCAGGCAAAGTGCACATACTCACAACTGCCACAGCAACTGGGCTCATGCATTCTCATAGACTTATTTATTCTCAGACATTATTTCATAAGAAATCCACAACCATAGGGGTCATGGTGTCAAATATTGTTAGAAATAGGCCAGTATTTGACCTTTATTTGGAAATGTTAAAGTTATGAACTCTTTGACCACACACACAGTAATATCTGTTTTATGGACAAACTTTAGTAATTTGTAGAAGACTTCATTTTAAAAAGTTATGTTATTACATATTGATAATTTGTTGTTTAGTAGCTATAATTTTATGGTAAATTTTTTTAGTAGCTTTAAGAATAATGAAACTAGGGTTCAAGTTCACTACAATTATGTACACTTATCATATACAGTGGTAGTGTATAAGAAATCATTGTGCCCATCTTACCTGGGTGAACACATTAGCTGTAAATCAAAGCCAGAGCTGTTAAGAGAAGCATTGTCAGCCTCCTCCACACGAAACCAACTCTCCAATTTCCACTTTTAATTAAGTTTAATTCCCTTCTTCCCCCCTTTCCTTCCACATTTATTTGCATTCGCCTCTTTTTGAATTAATACAAAAATACATAATATAATATAAGTTGTTATGGAATGCAAAGTAAAGCAGGATAATGTTAGGGGCTTCAATCCAAACTCTCCCAAGTTGCACATGTGTTTGAGTGCTTGGTCATCAGTAGTGTCACTGTTTGGGAGGTTGTACCATCTTTCCACTGTGGAGCCTGTACAGGGGGAGTGGCCACTACTGGAGGACCTCGGAATGTCCAACATGCTTCTAGTTGCAGCCTATGGTTTCTATTTCCGGTCGGAGCCTTGTGAATAGGCAACCATAAGTTCCTGTTATATTGATTGAGATGCTGCTGCCACTACCATGATTTCCCTCTCAAGATGGAGAGAGGACCTTTGAAACCAAGAGTCAAGGTAATCCTTGTCCCTTAAGTCACTATCACAGGTGTTTCTGCCACCGAGACAAGAGTGACAGATGAAACCAAACACTGTATCACTGAAAGTGTGGGAAAGATGTGAGGATTCATGACTGAGAGAAGGGTCTACAGCTCAAGGTTCCTTTCCATTACACCATCCTTCATTTATAATCATAAATAGAGGAAAGAAGTCAATTTATTCTCCCTGTTTCTTCTTAGCATTGTAAATTAATGATGTTTAAATTGAACACCTTTCAAAGTGAATGTTCACCAAATGAAAAATTGACTGAGAGAAGGTGATGTGTATGGTCAGCAGAGGTTGAATTGAGAATACAGAAAAGTAGAATAGAAACTTTAAGTTTCCATCAAAATCACATCTACTCCCCAAGGTTTCCTTTCAGAAGTTTTAGCTATAAGTGCTTTATTATCCTACTAGGAAAACTAGATCCGCATCTGCAGCCAATATTGGAAGAGTTCAGCTTCATCTGGCTTTTTCCAGCTCTATCTGCTTGGCCTGATGGCCCATGTATACTGGAAAGGCCAAAGCAGAACAGATTAGTCCTAATGTTATACTATATTTTGTTTGTATTCTGACAAACAAAGCTTTCCTGGAGATCAGAAGGCAGATCTTGCTACTACATAACCATAGAAGCCAGGCAGCGGTGGCACACACCTTTAATTCCAGCATTAGGGAGGTGGAAACAGGAATATAATTCAGGTAGAAACAAGATCTCATTCCCATTTGTTCAGAAGTTCTGTAGAGGTGAACAGGCTCTAATGGTTGCTGCTCTGCTTCTCTGATCTCCAGGCAAGCTTTATTTGCCAGTAGAAAAACAAAATCTTACACAGCAGCCTAAAGCGTGTCTGGTAGTACTGTCCCACAGAGCAGTTCAGACAGGGTGAAATCCACTCTTGAACTTGTGTCAATTTGGACAGTCCAGACTGCTTTGGCTCAGCGGAATTTCCTATAGTGAGGTGCCTCTCCAGCACTTCAGGCCTAACAGGGCACACACTACTGTGTGGGTGTCTACACTTTCACTGCACAGCAGGATCTGGGACTGTTTCTCATGTGTGATGAAAGGTCCTGTAAGGTTTTGAGCTGAGGAATGACACGCTCTGACTTAGGCTTCGAAAGCCTGACTCTTAACTAGTGTGGAGAACAAAACTCAAATGTGCCACATTATCTTTCCAGATCAGAAAGAAGCCAATTACGATTTTCTAGTTCACTCTATGCTGACTTAAAAATTCTATATTTAGTAAGTGAAAAGGATGGTGTGAAGACAGGACCACTGACTTTTTGAGATTTGCTAAGCCAAAGTTTTCTTTTGAAAGTATAAGAAACATACATTTCTCAAGCTTTCTCTTCACAATTTATTTATTTTTTTTAAAGAAAAGGTCTGATAATGGACGGGAGACCAATAAAAAGCCTGTAGTCAACAAGTGGGTATAATTTAAAGTAAAATATTCTTTAAATCAAGGAAGCATATGTGTGTTATCTTGTTATATCTGAGTTAAAGTAGAATTAATAGCAAATTTAAATGCAGAAAATAAATTGATTGAATACAGAAAAATTATCAAAACAGTTTATGATATCCATGGAAAATGGAATTCCTAAAGCTATACTTTAGCTCTGCTTATTCAGCTGTGAAGTTTTCTAATGATCTAAGGAGTCACTCGGGAGTAAAAGAAATAATAATAAAAAAACTAGCAAATTGTGCAGAGGGATGGTTTACTTCCACAAGACTACCAAATTATTTACGTAAAGGCCCATAAATCAGGGAATCTGCTAACAGCCTCTATGACTGCTTTGAGAGAAATGTGTGAATAACAGTAAGCTAGAAAAAAGAGAAAATCATCCCTCAAACCAAATAACTTCAAAATAACCACACATGTCTTCTTCAGTTTAAAATTTGTCAAAAGTTTGCTTTTCATTATCTATATACATATATATATGAAGCTGTTTATATATTTAACTTCTATATTTTTCCTGCCATCAGAATTTTTCAGATGATTCCTAGGATATGTTCTAATACTATTCTGTTGGAAAAATAAGTTTCATTCACTATTGTGCGGTATTTTGGTTAAATGTATCTTTTGGATCCTGAATAACAAGGTTATGAATGCCCTGTGTACAGTGTTTTGCATGTTTGAAATTGACAAATTGCCTAAATTCATATTATAAAGGTAGATGCTAACATATAGCCATTATCAAGTACCTCTCTTTAAATCTGTAAGTGTACGCTTTCAGTCTTTGTCAAAGTGCAACTGTGGTGCTATGTTTTATATTTAATAAACCCAGTTAAGAGTATCAGAGAAGAGATCTACCCACAGTCAATCCAGGAGGTTCAGAGAGTGGTAAGTCACACTGTTAATCCCAGCTCAGGAAAGATTTAGAGTGGTGACCTAAGCCTTTAATCCCAGCAGATCTGAGTCTGAGGCCAGTTTGGTTTACAGAGGGAGTTCCAGGCTCCCAGGTAGTAGTGGGATGTTATGCCTTTAATCCCATAACTCCAGAGACAGGGATCTTTTTGTGTTTCTGTAAGTTCAAGGCTAACTACCAAATAGTAGTAGCCCACACCCTTAATCATAACCTGGATGTGAAACAACTGGGCAAAGAAGAATGTATTTAAGGCAGGTGTAGGAAGACAGATGTGGCAGTAGAAGCCACGAGGAGCAAGGCTGAGGAATCTGGAAGACAGCTGGGTGAGATTTGATTGTGGTGTTTCCTCTCTTTGACATTTCAGCCTTTCCCCAATACCTGGCTCTGATTTTCTTTTAATACAACCAGAATTTGTGCAATAAGCAACTTGTCCCAAACAATGGAAGAAGACACCACATATGCTAGCACACATATGTACATCAGACAATTCCTGATGACCAACATGGATACACCATTCTAAGTGTGTCCGTTTAGCTAACTGGTTCTGTACATGAATTATGTAACCAAAACCTAAAATATAACTAAATCCAATGTACAGCTCAAACAGGCTCTGAAAGGTTACCTTATTCTCGGGGTAATATTTTCAATATATGTAATGTTAGTATTTACCAATTTTTTTCCCAAAGCCCATGTTATTCTTAACACCACTTTAAGCAAGCTTGGATTCTGGAGAGAAACCAAAGATAGCCCACCTGACCTAAAACTCTCAGAAGAAAAATCTCAAAACAAAGTATACTACCAGTACATCCACAGAAGTATCAGTAGAGATGCATTTGAACTTTAACTACTATAATCATCTTAAAGCAAAAGAAACCTAAGGACATTTTGTAAACAGTAAAGAGTGCACAAATATGGGCAGCTTTAAGAATGGAGGCTCAGAGTTAGAATGCAACAGCCACATGTTCAACATCTGTATTCTAACCTTGATTTGTTCTGTACATCCAGCTACTAAACCTATGTACAGAACCCAGCACATCTATTTCCGCTGTAGGGACAAAGCACCAAATGATAGTGTAATTGCCAAAGGAAAATTATGATGCTATTCTGAATTATTTCCTTCATAAATCCCAGACCAGCCAAACAGGCTCTATCACAAAAATGACAGGGTTGCTGTACAGCAACGAGAGTCCTACACACAAATCTCCCATAAATCCCTGAGCATCACAACTATCCAAAGTTATTTGGAACTGTGTTTAAATCAAGAGTGGGAAGCAAGGCTGGAAATGTGTTGGTCAGTACTGAGAAGACAGGAAAAATGCGATCTCCTTAGTTATCAGTAAGCAAACTATTCTGAAATATTTCATCATCTGTTTCATGTACTTTGCATGTCACACGGCAAACATTCTTTTTTATTTTTGGCCTTGAACATTTTATTCTATTGCATGAACAAAAACTAAAGTGTTTTTTTTTAAAAAAAAATTCAATAACAATTAGTGGCCTATAATCCTCATCTCTCTTAAACTAGATAGCTGCTATTGGGCATAATAAATCAGAAAACACACAACTCTTTTCAAGCAATAAAAAATGATGGAAAGGATAGGCGAGGATCTACCCCAGTGTGCCATGCAGCTCTCTAGAGGAACTTCTGTAATATTTGTAAAATATTTTGTACAGAGAAATGAAATAGCCAATCTAACTCTTTATGCCTTAAGGTGACATTTTCCCATCTCTCAGAATATTATGCTCTATTCCAAATTAGGGTAAAAGATACCCAGAGCCATTACAGATGAGATGTGGAAAGTAAAAAAAAAAAAAATACTGTTTTAATTACCAGTAAGATGGTAAAGGGTCTTCAAATATGTAATTCACTATATGGGGAAAGACAGGTCTAGAGACAAAATGCATGTGCCCACTCGCATCACCATTAGGCATGGCAGTTATGTTTGGGTGCTTTGCCCTTATCACAGTATAGTAGATGACATGAAGAAATAAAGGACAAGGCTAAACACAGTGACAGAGCCACAAGTATTTTAGGGTAAAAATATAATGATAACAACTTATGTAAGAATTACCACACACATAGGTTTTGAGACGCACCCAAGAAGGTTCAATTCATAGAATTAAAATACATTGAAGTTATTTCAAATCTGCTGCTATCTATGTATAATACTATAACTGATATTTTGTTCTGTACACTCTGAAAATATTTTCTTAAGTATATTACTAAATGGGTTATGGGGAAAGTTGGGTTATACTTTCTCTGTTTTAATAGTAACTCCCAGGGCCAGCAATCTAACATACATTAGTTATGTAGAAACATTTAATTAATCCTGGAATCTGAGTCTATAAATAGGATAATTTAACTTTTCTTTGATTTTCTTTAATGTTGGAAATGTTCATATAAAACTTAGGAGAAATATGATGATGATGTCCTAACTGCTTAATGATAATTAACAATTAGAGGACATTAACTCTATAGATTTACTGTGTTCGAACAGTGACACTAATTAATTTTAATAAAGCCCCACAGTTGAGTCTATTCTGCTGCCTAAAATTTTACCCCTCATTACCACTTATAAGAAGTAATTTTCTAAAGTTGAAGCAATGATGAAAATACAAGACGACAATAAAGTATATGCTAGCTACTTTGGAGAAACTATTCACATTATTCCAAAATATAGCTCCAAACCCATATGTGCATCTGTTTTACAAAAAAAAATTAGCTTAAAATTTGTATCATGTTAAAATTATCAAACATAAGTTCAATATCATTTTAATATGGATATAAAAAGATGTATTTTTCTCCCGTAAAAGATCAATAATTATATGGAAATTATAGGACCTTAGTAAAATCATTTCAACTCTCACTTAGTGTGTAATTCTAGGAGGGCAGTAATTTTTAGGAAAATAACATTTCATATTGGGTACCAGACATCTACCATAAAATATGCCAAAATAAGGAACTATTTTTAATTTTTTTTATTCTTTGATGGTTGCATATTTGTAGATGGTAAATAAATTCACAATCTTCCCCCTCTCTATAATTCTCTTTCATCTATTCCTCTTTGTGGATTTTATTCTATTTTATTATCTATTTTCATAGCTTTTAAGAATTGTTCAAATTCCACTAAACTCAACTATGGTTTTATTGATGACCGTGGGTGGAGGTTGATGGTGGAGTATGCACAGTACTCCATGTCCTACACTGGAAATGTCCCACACCATTGAAGACAATGACTTCCTATTACCTTGAACCACAATGGACATAGGGATTCCCAAATCCCAAATGGTCATTAATATCACCTCTACCAAGACATGGGATCACTAGAGAAGGCAGAAGAAATATTAGTGCTGGAGGATGGGAAGTGTTGTGACACGATATCATGCCAATGCCTTTTCACTCAAACTCATGTAATACGTATGCAAGATTGGGCCCTTCAAAATTTCATCTTGGAAATGTACTTTAAAAATGCATAGTTTTGATAAAAGTAGCCAATGAAAAGTGGTATGCCCCACATGGCTTAAAATGAGCTTCAAGAATTTATACCTTAAACTTACATCAAAAGGAATGTCATTTCAATGAAATCAAACTGTCCTTAGATAATTTTTTAAGGATTCCTCTATTTCCAAGTCCTTCTGCATGCATTCTTCAAACTGTTCCTTTATAGAAGCCACATTTCTTCATTTTAATTCATTTGCATGTAAATTGCACAGATGTATTTTAAGTGTTTGCATAGGGTGAAATTTTCCCACAATTGTAATTCCTAACCCTCTTTTTTCTAGTGGTGGTTTTCTCTGAGGGTAGGGCTTTTCTTCCGGGTTGGTTTCATATCTGAAACAGGGAGAGCTGTATGATACAAGTTGCTGCTGATGGAGCATGGCTAACAGAGCAGTTGTGGTGAATAGATTGGAGCAGAAGCAGTTTCCATTTACGGCCGTTATTTCAGATCTGGTTCTGATCTAATCAGTGGTTCCATCTGTTTAGGGGCATATTTCTTCTCCATACTCCCATCCCAGATAGGCAACCGAGTGGTGTGATTCACAGTTGAACCCCGTGTGTTGCAGGTTCTCGTTGTGGTGATTTAGCATTTAATTGTTTCTTCCAGCTGCCTCAATTTATGGCTGCCAAGACACTTGCCACATATGTAACTTCCAGTCCACCGCTCACGCCCTTTGCTTCCCGCATAAAATGAAGGTTGACAAGTCTTCAGTAACAAGTTAGAATTTGCTTCCTGATGTCCCATGTAGAGAGCGATGCAGCAGGTCTCCGGATGTCAGTATTCTAAGTGAGGCCCATTAGTGCTGTGCTTATATTATTGTAGTGCGCTATGCCCCATAGAAGAACTGCAGATGATTTCATCTATTCTCAGAATATGCCTGTGCTTTGATTCATAACTGATTGGATTTGCCGTTAGGTGTTTTCTGTGACTCGGCGTCATGTCTATCTTTAAATTGCATTTAGACACATACAGAGTTATTTTTAAAATCCCTATTGTCTTTTTTTATGGAGTCAGGAGGGTGTTGCTGATACTTGAGGATGGTATTTGGGGAATTAGAGGAAAATAAATATGCATGTTTCACTTTATTTAAATAAATATGTGTAGAGAAACACAGCAAAAGCATTGGTCCCGCTAACCGGATTTTGAGAAGACTGTTGGCACTGGCACCCTCCTGCACAATATTGTTCGGGGCACATTCAGTTGGTATCCGTAGATTAGTCTGCTTATGTTTCAGGGCATCAGTGTTTTCTATCTCTAAAATGTCCTTGAAATTAGGCACCACTGTTATCAGTGATGTACATCTTAGGAAAGTAGGCAGACGTGAAGCAAATATTTTTCAGACTGGCAGTTTAAATTTGCATATATGTGTCCTTCTATCTTTCTGTAACTGAGACAACTCCAATTTGAACAAAAAATGCTATGTATTCAAAAAATAACAGCCCTGAGTCAGGCACAATGGCACACATCTGTCATCTAACCACTCAGGAGCCTGAGATAGGATGATTGTTAGTTTAAGACTAGCCTAGGCTACATAGAGAAACCGTTTCTTAAAAAGATATTTTACAAGACACGGGCAATTTTGCATATATTTAAACACACATATATATGATGCAAAGAATTGCTAATTACTAAATATATAACATTAGAGAAGACATCTCTTTCCTTTCTTGGTACAATGCTAGGTGTGTTAAATAATTATAAAAAATGCTTAAGGTTAGTTAACTTTATTTGGTTAAATACCTATTTAACTGTCTGGAATAAATAGTATTTTTAAGAACACTGTATTTTAAGAGGAAAAAAAAAGAGATTACAAGGTTCCTTGTCTTTTCCCTCCTCCGTTACGGCATTATATAAGGAAAAATATCCTGGAACATATGTGGCTTTGAAGAAGCCCCACATAAAATTTCTATTTTAGACATTTTTAAAAGTCTCATGTTATTTCTATTTTGGAATATAAATGTAGACCTATAATATATAACTTTATCTTAACATTTTTAAAGCAAAATACAAGTTGCTTTTGACTAACACTATAATAAAAAAGGCTACAAAATTGCTAATAGTTGTTTACAAGGCAAAACAAATGCAACAATGTTCTAAGCTTGAATCCCACATGAGACACTGCAAGGACATCTACATGTCCATGTTCCTCGTGTATTTGTTACAAAGTGGGCACCGTCTACATTTGGATGGAGCTTTTATATAGTGCAGTCTTCAGGGGACTTCTCATTTCTTTCTTATAGTACAGTCTCATTAGAGCATAATTCATGGATACATGCTTTAAAAGAGGATGACATAAAACAGTGATACTAGTTGACAAAGAGAACTTTTAAAATGGTCTTCCTTATTAAGTTACTGAAGCTCAAGTCTGTATTTTTCCCCCTATCTAGGCCAGTGCTTATCAATGTGTGGGATCTCAACTTATCCAGCATATCAGACATTTATATTACTGTCCCCAACAGTAGCAAAATTACAGATATGAAAGAGCAACAAAATAATTTTATGGTTGGGGGTTACCACAACATGAGGAATTTTAAAGGATCCCAGCATGAGGAAGGTTGACAGTCACTGTTCTAGACATTTAAAATTGGAGCATGCACATATCTTAGTTTCAGAACAGGTTGTCATAATTCCTTTTAATGTAAATTTAATAATTTCTCACATCAATCTTGTCATCTTTTTATCTTTGATATGCATCTCTATTAGAATAACTTTACTTTGGGAATTCTTTGAAAGTTATTCCTCCAATACTAAGGTCAGCTATGCTGTTTGTAGCAACCATTAATACCACGCAACACTGGGTATTAGCAGTACCACAACATGTGTAAGATATTATTACTTTCCTACAATCATTTATTTTAAACATCTTATCGTGTGTCATTTTCTCTCCCATCATCTTAAGGGAACCTTATAGGGGTATTTTGTTGCTTCATTGTAAATAATTTTCCCACCCACTGGTTTAATAAAAAGCACTGATTGGCCAAAGGCAGGCAGGAAGTCTGGGCGGGGCTACCAGACTAAGAAAACTCTTGAGAACAGGAAGCATAGAGCAGAAATGCCAGAGAGAAGCCGGAAGAAGCAGAGGACAACTATGCTGCTCTAAAGAAAGGTAACGAGCCCCATGGCTGAACAAGAAAAATCATGGGTTAGATGAAGAGTACAGAGTTAGCAAGTGATATGCCTGAGCCTTAGGCCTATCAGCTTCAAATTAATGAAAGCATCTGTGTGTCTCTGCGGGACTGCGGGACTGTGGGTCTATGGGTCCTAAATCTTGAGGTTAGGCCCAAAAAGTCGGGCCAGAAATCTCGGACTACAGAACCTGTCAGTATTCTGTTAAGAAGTGCACATTCCTTTGCTGTTAGTGTTTGTCTTTGTGCTTATTGGTTCACATTTGTGTGTGCATGTGTGAGTGTGTGTGTGAGTGTGTATGTGTGTGTATTCACACATTCAGAGCACAACTCAAACAAATGTAGAGCTCTGAGTAAGAACTTTGGTGACGAGATTCTCCTCTATCATTTGAATTCCATGACTCGGGTCATGGGGATTTGAAGCAGTGACCTTATCTCCTGAGACACTTAATTAGCCTACACACTTGTTTTTGAACTATCCAACATTCATATTAAATAAACACCACATATATTTAACATATCTTACATGGAAAACTTTTTGAAATGATATTTTTTTTAATTTGAGATATTTCAGTACGTTCCATAAAATTTTGTAAGAAAATGGTAAGAAGATTCATATAGCCATAAACTTGATGAAATACAAATGTTTCTTCCATATAAAAGATAATAAAGACCCAAGGGTCTTGTTTAGGGATAGATTCTCAAAAACACAACAGTATCTTTTTGCAGAGATGTGTGTGTCTCCTTCAGCTGCTTGCCAGGAGTTTTAAACATAAAGTTAGCATGTAACTTTTTTATTTAAGATTTTATTATATATTTTAAAGGACTAATAGGTTATGATGACATTTCCAATCAAAGAAAAGCTAAAGAGAACTCATTATAGAGAAATAAGAATAAAGTTTAAAACTGGAACCAACGAGGACATTAAAATGAACTTACATTAAAATTTGATTACACACTTTGAATAAAATCCATCCTGTCATTTGCTTAAAAGTGAAGAGAAGGTAATGTAAAGAGAGAATTATTTTATTCTGTGTTTCCCAAGCCTGAAATGTCACCCCACTGTCCTACATCTACTTAATATAATGACTAAGAGTATGGTATGTGACAATTGTCACACAGTAACAGGGAATATTAGGAATGCTTTGGTCCTGGGGCCATCCTGAAGGTTTCAGTTTCCCCGTTTTGTTTAATATTCAAAATAAAAATCTTTTTGCAAATACTATTTTATTATTACTTGTAAATGACAAGGGTGGGAATGAGGGACGCTATTAATTTGTTTCAGAGATTCGGCCTGTTTGCTTTTGTAGTTAAGAGAAACATTTGTATCTAATTTCAGACTAAACAACCTGAATCTCTATACTTTTAAAAGCTGAAAAAATTAAACAATGATTAAATAACATGTAAATAAATACTTCTTACACTTCTTTTTTGTCTATGCTCTAAAATAATACAATAAATAAAAGGCTTGAGTTCTAAAAATTAATTACTCTAGAAAACACTGATTTTTGACTGAGAAATTTACTCATCTTTAAGAGCAACTAGACAATTATTTTCAAAAGTTAGAAACATATTTACATTTAAAAATACAGTAATTAAAATTCTCATATATTTATTAGTAAGCAATTAAAATAATTAACCTCAGCACAGAAATGCTTCTATCCACATTCATAACGTTACTAAATATCAGGAGGGATAAAATTCTTTAATGATCCCCAATTAATTATAAAATATGAGCTGAATTTCAATCAATCGCTAGCTAAGTGACTCCAAAGATCATATTTCTTTGCTCTTGCTCTTATACCTGTAACCTGAGAGGTTTAATTTCCCTGATAATATCTTCACTCTGATATTGGTAACAATATCTAGAAAAGGGGATAATGTTGTACTCTCCAGTGGAGCTAAGTGCACTTTCTACATCCTGAAAACGGCTGGCAGGGATAATCGCATAGGAAAACCTACAGCTTTTCTGTCCTGGAAACCAAAACCCAAGCTTGGATACCATAGGCACAGAAAAGCAAGGTGACCACAGAAGGGAATGAGAGGGCAGGAGCATCCCTTTTGTGAACTGTATCTTCTGGGACTGATCCCTCTATATAACACTTATGGTGAAATAAGTAATAACATATAAGTAATAATTAATAGGGTAGAAATAAGGAAGTGAACATAAGGAAAAATACCATCAATAAAACCACAAAAAAATTAACAAAAATTGTAAAAAAAAAATCTATCTGAATCAAGAATTACATTAAATATTAAGAGCCTAAGTCATAATTAAAAAGCAAACATTCAGAATAAAATAGTGTAAAGTATAGTTATCTGCGAAAGAGGAAATTTTAGTATATATACAGTGAACCTTTAAAAGTAGATATAATTAAATGACATGCAAAGGGCAAGCATGAGAAAATTGGAGTGACAATATTACTGTGGATCAAAATAGACTTCATATTATAATGAACTATCAGTGACAAAGTGAGATGACTCATAATAATAATACAAATATTAATGAAGGAGAAATATCAAGCAAACATTTTGCCTCCAAGTTAAAATAGCTAAAGCAAAAATTGACATAAAATGAAGTTTTTCATAATTATAACCATTGTCTCATCAGATTAAAACCCTAATCCAAAATTAGCAAAGCTCTAGGTATATATAGCACAGAAGATTGAAGGTTGGAAAGGTATAGATTACATTCTCTAACCATAATTAAATATACAAGTGTGAATAACCAGGGACATATAAAATGAATAGATGATAGATAGATAGATAGATAGATAGATAGATAGATAGATAGATGGATGGATGGATGGATGGATGGATGGATGGATGGATGGATGGATAGATAGATGCTAGATAGATATTATGAATATTGCTATAAAATATACCTCAAATGACTCTCCAAGTCCTATTGTAAATGATAATAGTGGATTGTCACACAGCTACTTATCAATGCCTTTTGGGGCATATAGGGCATTTAAGGACAGGCCCAATATTCAGCTGTAGATAACGAACACAAAACAAATCCTATTGTAATTTCTTGTGATATTTTTGCCTCATTTTGCTTTGTTTGAGAAATATTTACATTAGTAATATTTGCTTATCTATTGTGATTTCTGATTTTGCGTTTTTACAGTGTGTGTGTGTGTGTGTGTGTGTGTGTGTGTGTGTGTGTGAGAGAGAGAGAGAGAGAGAGAGAGAGAGAGAGAGAGAGAGAGAGAGAATGTATTTCTTTCTCTGTATGTTTTTATAATCCTCTTCTTTTTCAAAACATAGTAGGAGAGAATATAGAAGAGGAGGGAGGGGAAATTTTTACCAAATATACTGTATGAAGAAGTTACTCCAACATAAAACCGATTGAATAACTTACCATAAGCACCCTAAGAAGAAATAATAAATATAAACAGCTCCAAATATATAGACAAAATGAAAGTATGTCCTAAAATGTTTGACATCTAGCACATTTTAGTTCCAAAGGAGTTTATTGGTAAACCTATCAAATGCATAGGAAGATGTGACATCAGCTATACAAATTTATTCCTAAACTCAAGGGAAACTGTCCTTTATTTAATCTTGAGAAGTCTCATTTTAATGTAATTAAAAAATATAAAGAAATGGAAGATAAAATAAAACATTATTATCTAATGATCTACTTGGAAAACTTTAAATTATATTAACAAATCAAATAAAATGGTATTTATCGCTTTATTTTTAACTTATTTTGCATTATTTTAAGTTTTACCTATAAGCATTATGGCACAAACTTCTAAATTTAGTGCACCATTATAACAGGAATGCAATCTTGCTTTAACACACAAAGATCAGTAAGTATAATTTACCAGGTTAATTACATCATTATTTTCTTATCTAGATAAAAATGATTTGACAGTCCTTCTCATCTATTTGTGGTTATAATCTTTTAGAAAATGAAAACAGAAATGAATTTCCCTAATATGGCAGAGTATCCTAATAAACTTAATGTTATTCTCAATAGTTGCAATCTTTAATATTTTTTTATCAGAATCTCAAATATGACTAAATGTCAGCAATTTCCACTACTAGAATTTTGCCTTAAAGGTCCTATTCAGTTCATTAGAGAAGAAAATGAAATAAAATATCTGTTTTTAGAAAGCAATAAATAAAATTATGGCTGTTTCAGATAATACTATGAAGTTAAGAGAATACACTAAGATTACAAAGTGAGTTAGTGAATTTAGCAAAGCTGCAAAAACTCATGAATATCTATCTATGCAATATGTGGGAGCCAACATTATACTAACAGGACATCCGATACTTCAGGTCTACAGACAATAAAGCTTCTATTGTAACCACTTACATCCATCTTTAATGCCTAAATATCATCAGAACCAAGATAAAATAAATGGCTATGGATATCTTCCAAAAATCACTTTGTTTATGAAATATAATAGACCTTGTTTTCAATCCCAGATATAACTGGTCACAAATTACACAAACTAAATATTTATTATGAATAAATGAATACTAGGCTAAAATATATGTAATCCCAGAACTCTGGAGATTGAGGAAGAGGGTCATGGGTTCAAGATCAGACTGAGCTATACTTTATAACAATGTTTCAAAAATCAAACAAAACAAAGAGAAAAAGTGTGGGGATGCATCTCCATGACAATAGATTTGTCAGTACAAGAGCATGTGTAAGGCCCTATTTTCAATTATCAGCACTATGTAAGTAATTTAAATTGTACTCCATTTAGAAAATGTTATTTCACTTTTTAATAATACAAAATTGGAAGAGGTTGCCAAGACTTTATGATAAACATCCAAGCATAGTAATAAGAAATATAAGTTGAAACACTTAAGCAAGTAATGAGATGTGTGCCACAAGCATGGATGTTATTAAAATGACAATATTTTTCCAAATTGATTTACAGTCTCAAAGCAATCTCAACCAAAATCCTAAAAGACTTTAAGATACTGTGATATTGGCATAATGATAGATGCATACAACACAGAGTCAAAAATAGATTCACAATTTATATGATCCATTGATTTTTACAAAGTTGCTGTGGAAAGTCAATGGAAAAGCAAAGTTTTATTCCTGAAAATTACATGCAGAAAATTTACATAGAAATGAATAATGCTAACTTTTACCTTATACCCAAGACAAAATTAACTAAATAAGCATTGTAGTCTTACAGAGGAGCATCGATATGAACAGGCTTCTAAAATAAAAACAGGTGAAAAGCCCTGCAAGCCCAGGTTTGGTACAGATAACTTCAGTAGGAAAAGGACAAGCCATGGACCAAAACTGTAAAAGCAGCATCATCAGCATGAAACATGCTCAATGTAGAAAAAGAAGAAGACAAAAAGAGAAAGATTTAAAATAGGAGAAAAGCTTTTCAGAGACTAAATCTCACGTGTTCCTGTTTCAATGAATGTAAAGGAATCATATGCTTTAAAATTATAATAATAGAAATCTTAAATATTGAAAAAGACTAAAGCAGATCAATTTTCTCTACAAAAGAAGATAGCACACGTATATTTGGAAAGTCTCAACATCACCAATCATCAAAGAACACCAATATAAATAGTCATAATAAGATGTATTTGATGCCCAACAAAATAGTAACTATTGAAAAGATTAACAATACCAAGTGTTGGCGAGAACAGAAAACAGAATTGCTGAGCTTGAACTTAGGAATGGAAAATGGTTCAACAATAAATAAAGTAGTATGGTCAATCATTTACCATAAAATAGAGCAATACACAATTCTCTAGGTGGTTACTGAAAGAAAACATATTTCCACATCAAAATGTATGTGCATAGCATCATTATTGATAATACTATAACACTGAAACAAGCCAGTGTGCACCAGATAGTAAAAAATAATAAACTATAATACACTCATGAGATAATAAATGTAATCCAAAAAATTACAATCTGTCTATAAGGCACCGATCTGGATAAATTTCACAAATATGGTAGGGCACAGAAGTCAAACATAACTCCATTTATAAATATTAATCAATTCATAGAAATCTTGCAAAAAGGGCAAAAAAACCCCAATAATAATACATGAATGAATTAACTGTTCCTTAAGGTTAGAATGAGGAAATAATAT
The DNA here is from genome assembly GCA_033318265.1 of Phyllotis vaccarum. Taxonomy (NCBI): domain Eukaryota; kingdom Metazoa; phylum Chordata; class Mammalia; order Rodentia; family Cricetidae; genus Phyllotis; species Phyllotis vaccarum. The sequence continues at coordinate 13,509,217 of JARWLC010000014.1, read as the reverse complement.
TGGAAAGTGGGAATAAAAAAGTATTAGAATAAAGTAACTATTTTATATTTTAATTCTGGGGACAAGTATGCATATATCTATTACATAATTATATATACAATTATTTATATATCTATTGATTTCATTTGACACAATGAAATAATATTTAAAGTTTAAATTTAATTTTAGATTTATTTTATATCTATGAGTGTTTACCCTGCACATATGTCTATGTACCATATGCATGCCTCTTACCTATAAAGATCAAAAGAGTGCATGAGATCCCTGGGACTGAAGTCATGGATAGTTGTGTGCTGGAAGTCAAACACAGGTCTCTGCCAGAGCAACAAATGTCCTCGGCCACCTTTCTAGCCTCTAAAGATTGCTTTTAGACAGTAACGACAATGAAAGCAAAACAGTTATGAATGTGAGAGAGAAAAACAGGAGAACATGAGAAGTGGTTACGAAAAAATGAGGGGAAGTGACCTAATTATACTATAATCATTATGTTAAAAGTTCAAAAATGTTAGCACTTTAATTTACTGATCTTTAGGTGTTCAGAATGGCATTATCCCTGCCTAAAATGTTGTTCGGGGAATCCATACAGAGACTCCAAACAAGTTCTTGACATGCCTCTTCTTTGCAGATCATACCTATCAGATATGATCCAATTGCTGAAACAGCACAGAAGGTTACACAAGACAGGAAAAAAAAAAAAAGCCAGAACTGAGTTGGAAGCTTCCTCAATGATGACTGGCTGTAAGAGAAGATGAATGGTGGGATTTTGGAGAAAAACCATCAATGATCTGAACCATCTGTGAACATCGTTAACTACGATGTCTGCTCATCGGGAAAGATGAGGCCTCTGGTGCAACAGTTACGGAGATACCAAGCTACTTTCTGTTTGGATTTGAGGCTTCTCTCAGGGTGGGAACCCAGTCAAAAGCCAAGGAAGTCTTAATCTCTAGTGGTGATTTATTATTGTTGGGTAGATAAACTGACATGACCACAAACTGCCTTCTCGATAATTATGTTTTTACCCATAAACTAATGCTACAGTCATCCTTAATTAGAGAAACTTTTATTTTGAGGAAATGGTGATATATATATAGAGACCTGACAATTGAGAGTGATAATTGAGTGCTCCCCTACCCACATACAGGGCATTTATACCACCCTGGCTAAGACTCAAAAAAATATAATAGAAATTGAAACAGAAAGAATGTAGAAGCCAGAAATGCAGAACAGGGCTATGAAATGCTATTTTCTGGCCATAAGTCATTGCAAGCATGATCTCACAGCAGAGAATATGGCCTCCACTGCCTCTGCTTACTGAGTCATAGATTAAAGAACTCATGGTACCCATCCCTTCCCTGATGAACTATGGGAACTCCGTGCTATGAGTGCACTCTGAGGAGGATGTTATCATTGGTTTCTATTGTGTATGCACTGAGAGGACCACTGAGGTCCAAGGGAGAGTTCCATACGTATTATCATACAAACAGTACTAATTAAACTCAGAAATTCACAAAGCAAAGCAAAAGATGAATTTGTGAAAGTAACTGAGGTGATAGCATTGGTAGACAGTACAAAAGGATGGGAAGTTACAGTAATCAGAATATACCTGGCGTCTGCATTAAGTTAAAATCCAAATTTAAGAAAAATATTATTAAAATAAAATTCTAAAAAAAAATGATCCAAATAAAAGGATGATACAAATACCTATCATGTAAGCCAAAAAGGTAAAATATTAAGGGGATCATATGGCATAGAGTTGCTTTGAAAAGGACTTCAATGGGTCCAAAATTTTATCTTGTTATTACTATACAATGAACATGTTTTTGCAAGCAGACTACTGTGTGGGATTATAACTGATGTGTGAGTCCCTGCCACTCATGAGGCCACTAAGATACTGTGGAATACCTTAGTTCCTCACCAAGACTACAGTCATATCACAATCACAGCATACCTACCCTAGCTGCTCATAATCAGGCTCCCTGTGTGTATAGGTGCTCTGTCAGTACTTCCTAACCACTGTCAGATCAGCCTTTGGAAAAAAAAGAGTATGTGACTATCACATTTCTGTTGAATAGTCTTCCATGCCACAAAAAGCACCACTTATCACAATAGTGTGGACTACCTTCCCTGATCAGTACCCTTTTATTCTCCAAAATCATCTGCTTTTGACACCCCTTTTGGTCATTCCATTAGAACCATATATACCTATTCTGTTTTTGCTAAGTTATGCCAAGCATCCTACCTTTGGACATTTGAACTCTGTGATTCTTTTTCTGAAATGTTCCATTCAGATAGCCTTTTACTGTTTTTGTTTTGGTTGATTATGAAATATACACTAGAAACTGTAAGAGATCCCTTAACGATCATACTTAACAATAAACTGCTGGTCTGTATGTAACCCTCATACTTACAATAAACTACTGGCCTGTATGTAATCTTTATTTTTCCTACTTTATGGTTTTCCTCTACAAATGTCACCATTTAACCTGCACTTATTTGTTTGATAAATGTATTTAATCACCCTCATAACTAAACTGAGGTATTGGCTGTTATTGTTACTTCTTCTGGTGCCCATACCAGCATCGGGAGTAAAATAGATGCCTTTCTATGTCATTGTGAATAAGTTGTTTAAGATACTATTTCTGTCCTTTATAACTTTATATTTGAATGCCTGCATATTTCAATTAGGTGTCCAAAACTGTCATGCATCAGAGAGGTGCTGCCTAACAATATTTTATTATAGAATTTACCATTTTTGAATTATTCTTAGTAATTAGCAACACAATTAAAATAACTCCCAAACCATTAAGGAGACTATGATGTACGCTTCATGCATCTGACTGTTTCTCCAGAACCTGTTTGTTAAAGATGCTCTCAAATCATCTACAGGGAGGATAAAGAGAGGACCATTTGTTTCACTATCATGTACATACTTTGGAACTGATTAGCTTATCAACAGTGAAAAATGGGTGCCACATGATGGTAGTACTTACAAGCCAGGCAAATAAATATTGGAGTGTCTCACCAGCTTCTATACTTTGTTATAGTGATAAAAATTCAAGCCAACAAAGAAGAAATATGTATTTCCCTTTACCTTATGTCAACCTTGACATACTGTTGAAGTGAATGTTTGAGAACACTTATAAGACTTGAATTTTATATTGTTATTCATGATTTATATAATTCAAAGGTATAATTCTTGCCTCTCAGTATCTTCCTTGTAGGAAGAAAATTTAATTTATTTCAATGAAATATCAAGCTGTGATCCTCCAGCTTTTTAAAATGATAAAATAATCTTTCTGAGACCAAATATAGTGATTTTAATCTTATTATTAAGTGAGTATGATGATTCTTTTTCCCCACCCACTTACCACCAGACACATGTATATATCATCTGTTGATCATCTAGTGATATCATCTACCTATCAACAAACTTATTAGTGTCCATAAAGTGCATTGAAAACGCCTATGTGTCATTTTTATATACAATGAAATATAAAATTTATATAGATTTCACAACTTTCCACACGTTCATGAATTACTGATAATCCATCAATACCAATAGTCAACAGAATATAATTCATAAAAATGGAAATAGGAAATCTAAAAAAAATTCTAGAAAAAGCCAGAACTCTAAAGTTGTAGTATACCAAGTAACTAATGACATAATTATTCTGCATAGTAACTACATTTTTATAATAATTTTAGTTGCATTATCTGTTGAAAGAGAGTAAATGTTAGTGTCAGTGGCACACTGGAGATAGTGTTCATGGCTTCTCACTAGCTTTCACAATTAATGGCCCATATGCTTCAGAACTGAGAATATAAAACCAACTAATTTCCACCTTGAATTCTATTTTGTGATTTGTAGCATTTCAATGAAATTTGCCCTAATCTGAAGTATGCTTTTATTAAGATTCACTGATGAACTCTCTGACATTCAATCATGGTTCTCTTTGGGCCTTTGTCAAATGGAAACTTCCAGACTAGCATTTTCTTTCTTACTGTATAATCTCTTTTTTCTTCTTCATGTTAAAACTACTTCTTCTTGATTTGACAAATTGAAATTGAATTCTGTTTAATTCTGACCCTAATTAAGCAGAGCTGAGCAATGTGAAGTTTCTAGCTCCCTTCCTGAGAGGCATTAACTGATTGATGGTGGTCAAGCATTGCCAGATTAGCAGGGAGATCACAGTCTGTGACTCCCTTGTGTTCTGATTTCAAATGGCCTAGCACCAATTCTTAGATTCTTGGTTGGCTATTCTTATAGCTTTAAATTATATCAAACAGCTTTGGAATAGTTGCTTTAGTTTTTATTAATCTGATGTTTTCTTGCCCATGAAGACTCATCACTGGTACTTTGCTTCACATAGGGACATCCAAAACATTTATATGGAAAGACTCAAATTACATAAAATTATAAAACATCATAGATTTCACAACACTTCTTCCAGGGATTTGAAAACTGGCACATCATCAAAAGTGTGTGTGTGTGTGTGTGTGTGTGTGTGTGTGTGTGTGTGTGTTTTCCACGTCACACAACCTTAGAACTCTTTTTTTGGCCCTTTTTCCCTCCTCCCATTATTACCTTTTCCAAAAAATAATGAAAAACATTTATTTTTTCATTATCTTTATTATGGAAGCATTTTTACATTGCGTTAGAAATCTAGTTGATGGTAATTTGATCAGATGAATTCTAGAGGAATTCTATAAATAGCTTTTGATGCTATTTTTGGCAGTCTGGCATGTTTTGTAAGAAAGATATTTATACAAAAGGTCTCTATGCACATCTGGATATAGTATAAAGCACAGCTCAGAGCAGTTAATGGTTACCTGAATTTTAATCTCCGATTAATATCATTTGTAAAATTTATAGAGACATGAGGGCATTTCAAGATAAGCATGAGCCAAAGAAACTTATGACCAACAGGCTGGGATTATGGAACGACTGTAAAGAAATACTGTGAACAGGAAATTGGGAAGGGAGAGTCTTAATCATGAGAGCACATGACAAAAATTTCATGGAAAATGTAAATTAAAAAGGAGATAGAGACAGGAATCCATCAAGCACAATTGAGTAAACAAACCACAGAAAGTCAGTCTCCAATTCTCCCCTAACAATAGGGGAGAAGAGAAGGAAAAGAACCAACAATATTCTAACGAAGCAGAAAACCATCAAACCTATAGGAATTAACAAAGTCCTCTAAAAATAGCCTTAAGTGCAAAATGAGGCTCAATTAATGATTAAGAAGATATAGACTATCTGATTGGGGTTAAAAACCTAGATCTGTTATCTCTAGAAAACAAACTTCACTGGCAAAGACTCATCCACAGACGGAGTATAAAATAATGACAGTCATATTATGCCAAGCCAATGAAAGCCCCCAAACTTGTGATATGTATTCTACTATTTGGTTAAGTAGACCAAACAAAATTATTCCAAGTATAGAAGATCTTTACATGTTAATAAATGCAACAACTGATTGAAAAATTATAAGTGCTGTAAATATATATGCAACCCATAGCCAACCTATGGCCCTTTTTAATTACCCAGCTTCTGCAGTTAACCCATGCTATATACCTATAATATAAAGATTCAGAGGTAGGATCCATAAATAAAAAAGGACATATTACATTGGTCTCTCTAGGTTTGGTTTATCTAACTTGATATATTTTCTGTTTTCATCATGTACCTGAAATGTCATGAATTCATTTTTCTTAACAAATAAATGATATTTTAGAGTGTGTATGTAGCTCATTTTCATTATTCATTCATCAAATGAAGAACGTGTCGGTTGTTTCTATGTCCTAGCTATTGTGCATAGAAAAATCAATGAGCAAGGCTGGGAAAGTATCTGTAGTGTGGTGGCACTTATATCTTGGGGTTATTAGTAGCACTCAGGTTAAACTCAAGTCTCACTCAATGGGAGGAAATGTGTGTGGTACTGTAAATAACCCATGGCTCATTTAGTCATGGATCGTAAAGGAGATATTACTACTGATACTTTGATAAATCAGTATATGTTTCCTAGCTTTATTGCTTGATGGAGACACTGAGAGAGAAACCCACGCACAGAGAAAGGGATGGGGAATAATCTTTTGTGGGAAGGGAGGAAAATGCATAATCAAAATATACTGTATAAAAATTATTTTTTATTGTAAAAAGCCACTAGGAAAAAAAAAGTTTACATTGCTAGGTCGAACGTCAAAAAGAGACTGTTCAATTTTTGCAGAGGAGATACACCTAAACATTTTCATTTTCTTCAAAGAGGAAACCAGACTGCCACATTTTAAATCGTTCCCTATTAAACTTCTCACTTTATTCTCAATGTGCACAGGTACCATCTACTTTGGCCAAAGGAGAAAGATCTATTCTTTACCTGCTCCTTTGCTCTCAGAGCCATGATGCATCTAAAGTGTTTGGGACAGCCCAGGGAGAATGTTCTTGCAGAATGAAATCAAGGAGATGGAAAAAGCAGGGCGAATTGCAGCAAAGGAAGATGATGCACATCCTTATTCTCAAATGCAGTCTGCACTCTGAAGGTAGGAGAGCACAGAACAGAAATAGCCTTTCTGAGGTCTGCTAATTAGTTATGCTAGACCATTACATATGTGATCTACTTTAATCTTCATAAAAAAAAAAAAACTTCTAATCAAACTGTCAGTAATTCATAGAGTGAGAATTCCAATTTTGTCTATCTTGATAGCCAAGGTTCTTACTAATTAGGAAGAGAAATCAAATTAAAAGACATGAGTGAGTGTTTAAAATATATGACAAAAAAAGGACAAGCAGAAGTGAATTTCTAGAATACATAGATTAGCAAATGTGTTTTCCATATTTAAAAAAAATAGAAAGTAACCTTTAAACACTATTCTCCTAACCAAGTAAATTGTCTCAAGAAATAATCAAGACACTAAAGTCCAGGATGCTACTAGTTTTGTCCAGCTTTGTCCAGATGACTGTAGTTTGTTAAAAACAGTTACCATGAAGAGGCACATATTTCCTAAGGAGATGTATAACAGTTTCCCCTGAGATCAACACATTCCATCAAGCAGTAAAACTCTCTATGTTCAGGAAGTTTCTGAAACTGACTAGATTTACTGGGTCTCTCCCTCTGAGAGCATGTAACAAAGGTTGGGAGTGCTTCACAGAGGGTGAAGCAAACTTCAAAGAAGACTCTCAGACAAACCAAGCTGCTAAGACTGGGAGAGAAACCATCCCCAACCTGCTGTGCTGCCTTCAGGCTGTACAGTGCACTCTAGGTTGACATCTTTGGGAGAGATCACCTGTCTTAGGGTGGGCTTTAGTGATGCACCTGACTTGGAATCATCTCTGCTGCTGCAACTAACCCCTCCCCACAATCCTATAAGTACCTTCCATAAAACTCGCTAGGTCACCCATTTTGACTTTGGTGGTAAACTCACTTTCTGCCTTCATGGACTCCTTATCAGGGTGAGTAGATAATGTGCCTCTCTGTTTGAGGTTTGTGTGTGTGTGTGTGTCTGTTGCATATACTCAGGAAAAGTTTTGTCACACAGTAGAAGAGGATAGCAGGGCCATGAAATACAATAAAGAGATCGGGGTTCCTAAAATATGCACTCTATACAACACAGGGACAATCTACGGTTATTTTAAACTATTGTTACAGTGGTTGACAACATCCAACCTCTTGGATTCAATGCTACATGGTAATTATCACTTGTATTCATTCTGTGATGTGACAATTATATTTCTGTCTGCTCTATAATCTACCAGATACATATTGACTACCCACAGGATTCTGGTGCTGTGAAGAATAATCAGCTCAAAACTTGCCTTTGAATGAAGATACATGTAAAACAAAATAATAAAACTCAAATACTACATATGATAACCTTCATTTATTTTTTTAAAATGAGATAGTGTGGTGTGAACATAGATAATTTGGTACCCTAATCCAGATTTCATAATCAAACAGTTATGATGTCTGGCACATCTGGGAAACAAGGTTACTGATGTTTATTTCAAGAATGGATTAATTTTTGAAGATATATATGTTTAAAATATGATGTGAATTCATAGTGAATCCAATTAATGCCAAGAGAACTATGAGACAAAGTGAAATTGAATATCACATGAGGTCTGTCTTCTGTCTCCAGGACACCAGGGAAGTGACTCAACTGAGCAACTGTCTCTAGGTGGATAGAAAAAGGCACCAAGATTTGCCATAACTATGTCCCTAGTAAACCTTATTAAATGTTGCACTAATAGTGCAGTTAGTTCCATACAGAGATAAGACATATCTTGAAGAAAATAAAGAGTCCTGGGAAAGATTCTAAGTGACTGGGCCCGAGTCTCTTCAGCCTTTAGTCCAAAGTCTTTTTATAACTGAAAATATTTACTTGTTTCTTTCTCTCGTCTATCTTTCTAAGTTCCTGATTTTCTCAGATAGCGTCACTCCTACACTAAGGATCCCAAGCTGCTGAAGGATGCCTACCTATCTAATCCCATGTTATATTATTCCATGGCTTTTACTAAGTAGTGGTTTTCACACTACTGTGTGTATTAGAATGCATTAAATGCTTAATATAAGAAAGGTTCTCAGGAGTCCTCAGAGATATTCCAATTAATATGAAGCATCTTAGGTAATTCTGATGCAGGCATTCTCTCAGGTTTTGCTCAAAGACACACTGAATCTAAATATGCAAATGACTCCAGACAACAGCATGGGTGATAGCTTGTTTATAAAGAGAAACACAAATATAAAAATATCCCTGTTCAAACTAGAAAAGATCAGACGGAATGAGGTAATCTAGTCCCAGAAAGACAAATGTCACATGTTCCCTTTTATCTGAGGCTCCGAGCTCCGACAGATGGGAATATGTACCTGGAGCAATAGCTGACATCTCAAAAGTAAAAACAGAACATTGCAGGTGTGATGTACGTGGGAGAGGAATGGATACAGAGTAGAAGAGGTGTCAAGGTGTGAGGGGAAAGCGGACCTCTATGGAGGGAGTAGAAAAATCAGTGTGGAGTAAGAGGGGGGTAAAAAAAAAAAATTAAGGACATCTGAAAAGGTTATATGGAATTATACTATATGCAAACTACCTAAAATCCCTACAATGCTTGTAACTCAATGTATAAAGAAACATACATACACAGTTTAAACAAAATTTTCCCATCTGGGTTGACAATGCTACCTTCATAGAACATCAGCTGAAATCCCCAACACCAGATATAAAAATTTTTCTTTTGAGTTAAGTGTTGTCCAAACTTCTAAAACTTGATATGTTGTTTCTATTGCCCTTGGTTGTCCCCTAGAGGTACATTATAAGTCCCTGCTCCTGAAGACAACATATACTTCAGACACAGGGCCCAAAGGACTCTGAAATTGAACTGCAAACCTCCTCCCTGTGGACGAGTTTACATGGTACCATAAAGCTTCCTTGCAAGCTTCCAAAGGAGGTTAACAACTAACAGCCCTACCTATCTAGCTACAAACAATATAAATTACCAGCATGGTACAATAATCCTAAGAGCACAATAGTGGTATGCAAACCTTGGCAATAACAAATAGCTCTCTATTGGACTCTACAACGAAGTAATCATCCCTGGGATTAGAAACCAAACTAACTACCCAGGGTTAGTGAAGTCATGGATCTGCTATAAAGTCACGGAAAGAGAACCTAGTGCTACCACTTTACTCAACCTGCATAATCTCTAACTACATTCTAAATAATTTCTTTATTCCCACAGATGAGTGTAGTACTCAGCTCTTGTGAAGAATCTTCTTTTTGTAACAGGCAGAGGCCATTAAAAAACAAAACAAAAAAACCCCTATAATCAATCAGAAAAGCAGAGTTGTGGAGCCCAGTCCCAAGTGATACATCTACAACACAATCTCTACACCTAAGGCTCAGGGATCCCTGGGCCAGAGGAATAGGGAGTTTGCTGTGAGGTTGTGTTTCCTAGGAATATGAGAAGCTACATCCATTAGGCAGAATCATTAGCTGACTAAGAAGGACCTCAATAGACACATTAATGTGGATGTAGAAATGCTCAAGAGCTCTCAACCCTACACAAAGAAATACAGGCAACTAGGAGCCCCAAAGACCTGGGAAATAGTCTTCCCAGAAAAGAGCTCATCAATCGGTTCTCTAATACCAAGTGGTCAGTTCTGAAAACAAATACATACAATAACTGTACAGACTGAACAGGTTGGATTTATTTATTTAGAGATAGACATGCATAACAAGAATTATACTGGAAAATGAGTCCATTCATTTGAAAGAGCAAAGAGGCATACATAGGAGGGTTTAAAGAGAGGAAAGGTAAGGAGAAAATCTTTTTAATTATAACCTTAAAAAAATAAAAGAATTATTTTAAAAACATTCCCACCTTAAGAAACTCAGTTATTTTTTTTTAAAAAAAAGCTTTTGTCTTTCCCATTATAACTCATCTTTAAAATATTATCCCATAGACCTATTTAAGATAATGAAAATTTTGGGGAGAGATCTACCTAAATAAATCACTTTAAATGAGTGTGCGTTTGAATTTCTTGAGAATTTCCAAGCCATTTCCATGTTTATGTTTCAAAACAATTAGAGAATCAGTGAAAATGAGAGGTTTTGTCATTTATGTCTGGGGAGTACAACTGCATTGGAAATATATGAGAGAAATCATATGATCTAAAATTATAAAAGAGCTACAAAAGAATACAAATACATAAACTTATTCAAATATAATTATACTACAGTTTAGAAACCTAGAGTACTGATTATCACAGAAAGAATGTTTAGATGAAAAAAGTCCTGTAACCTGCAGTCATCCACCCAAGTTTTTAAAGTGAAGAGAACAAACTCTTTGCTATGAAAATGGATCAAACCTATAAAGTGATATCAAAATCCCTCTTCTCTGCTTTCTACTCGGTACTTTCAGGCATTACACATTAATATTAAAACCTTATCCAATATGGAGCTGAAACACAAATTTTGGCATGGGAAGGTTACAAATTTGCTTCTGATTTAACGCAGCATGATTTAAAAATCTGTAAGGAAGTTGCCATCCTCAAGAGCCACAGGGCCACCCTTAATACCTCAGGAGATGACCATGGCTCTGAAATAGTAGGTATAACACCTCTTATAAATCCTTATCCCAAGGACAACATCTATGACTCCACCCTCAACAGGTTTTAAAGACAGCTCAAAGGAATAAATTAACCCATTCTCTAACCTTGAGCAACCAGCATTTGCCTGGAGGTAAAGAACAGCAATAGTTGGGAAAAAGTCCAGAAATATAGTCTGAGTTTTTACTAAGTTGTTAAAGAAAGAAAACCGAAGACTCCCAGCTCATTACAGTAAAATGTCCTGAAAACACTTTCAGGCTATTTTTAACATTTATCTGTGGCGAAGTGTTGCAAAAACTAAGCCCAATTTAGAGACCCTTTGGATATAGATTTTTAAATAATTGCATGCAGAAAGGTCTGAAACAAAGCAGGCTTCAAGGTGACTCTCTTGTGTGTCTCAAGTTGTGCATTTGCAGCTTATGACAAATAGGTAATTAGAGCCCACAGCCTAGGGATGTGAGAGATGTGATCTTTGGCGGATGGACATGAATCTCATGAAAAGATTCACTATGAGTCACAGATACATATTTCAGAAAAAGTCTCCATTGGGAAGAAAGGTTGGAAGGTACTGGTAAAGTCTTTTGAACAGCCTTTATTCAGTGAAGAAAACTGGAAGCATAGAGTCAACAATAAATCTTATTTTCAATAAACAATTTTATCACTTTTAGGATTTATAAATATTTAATTTTAATTCCTTTGCACACACAATCTAGTAGCTTAGCCAAGAATGACTAAAAGCATAAACATACATGAATACTTTCCTCAAAAGAGTCTAATAAAACAGCCAGGCAATCACCCTTCTCTCTCTGTCCAGTGAGTGCAATAAACTGCATGTAAAATTCAGTGTTCCGTTATTATTAATTACCCTAGATGGGCAGGGTAGCACATGCCTTTGGTTCCAGCCCTTGGAAGGTAGAGGCAGGTGAATCTCTGTGAGTTTGAGGCCAGCCTGGTCTAAAAAGTAAGTTATAGCACAGCCAGGGCTGTTATACAGAGAAACCCTATCTCCAAAAATGAACAACAACAAAAAAAAAAAAATTAAAAAACATGACATTTTTAACACAATTGTGAAAAGTGTTTATGTCAAGAATAAACAGATTTATAGGAATTGATGAAATAATTCTAAAATTTAATACTCTCATGTAATCAGAACGAATTCACAAAGCAGTAGATACCATCAGAGAGATTCAGGATCCTTGATCAAACTTTTTAAAACCCCTATTTAACTAAAGAGGGAATCTTGTCATCTCCATACCAAAGTAGGAAGGTCATAACCAAAGCCCTGTCAGCCAAGGTATGTTCAGCAAAGGATTCTCAGCCATTGCTTCCCCATTGCCTTAGGGAAGGACAGAACGCCATTTCTAAACAAACATTTATGAAAGTAGGTAAAGCAGTTCCCATAATGTGGGTTCATAGAACAGTTATACTTCTTCAGATCACACTATTTTCTGCATTAAATGAAGAAATGATGAACACCTGTGCTCTAAGAGACCATAAACAAGAAACAGGTGAGTCATGCAGAAGACAGAAAGGAGCTAATGAAAAGCATGTTGCAAGATGGTCCATGAAAAACAAGGAAATGAAACTAAAATGACCAAGGACAGAAATTGTGTCATTTTTTGGTAGCAGCATGTATATTTAATAAAAAGAATAAATAAGGCAGTATTGCTCAAAACTCATGTTTCTAGAAGCATAGGGCTTCACCTAGCAACCTGAACAAATAGTAATAAATAATATCCTACCAATGGAAAGCTCATATAGGTAATAATTCTCTAATCACTTACAACCCAATGTATATCTCTTCCAAGACTAAAGAATTCACCAAAATGTTCCTAAAAATCATATAAAATACAACATATGGAATAATAAGATATTTTATCACAAACAATAATTATAAATCTGAACTGACAAAACTCATAGGGATGAAGTAACTGAAATCAAACCAATTCACCAGCACGACCTTTAATATAAAGATTCAGGTCTTTCAAAATGAAAAATAAATTATTTCTAAGCAAATATAGTTGGAAAATTAGTCACAAAATTAAGTAATCTTAAAGAAAAAAATGAGTCTTCTTTCATCCAACACATATATATTAAGAAAAGATTGATGAGATAAATACAAAAGAAAATATAATTTACAGAAAACTAGAATATTTCACGTGATAAATAAAAGTCCTTTTAACGATAAAATACCATTAAGTACAAAAATTACTCAGTATAATAACAGAGAAAATATTACGAACAGATGCTGCTGAATAGAACAATACCCCCAAACTGTACAAAGCATAGAAGCAAAAATTACGTTCATTGCTTTCATTAAGTTTTTAATTTCTGTCTTTAACTAAGTGATTATTCAGTAAAATAAAGATACAGATAGTAAACATGAAAAAAAACCCACAACTTTTTTGACTGCAAATTAATAACTTCTAAGTAATAGTTTCATATAGCAAGTTGTCCAATTTTAAATAATTATACATTTGCTGTAATGGAAAATTTGAAGAAATTGGACCTTATATATAATTGAGAGAATTTAACTGAGAAAGACTTTGCTATACATTTCCTTGATTATTTCAAAGATAATATACTTTTCCATCCTTAAATTCCACTACAGAAAACTAGTCCAGTTTACTTGCCATAGGCTGCATCATAGGAAGACTTCAGAAATGATGGAAAACTCCCAAGATTTATTTTTATAAATGACTCAGAGAACAGAATAAATCTCTCTTTATGATTTTAAAATTTAACAGCATAAAGTTTGGAGGGAGAAAATGTCTGGTATAATATATATCAAATATTCCAAATTTTACCTCTGAGGAAGATAAAGCAATGGTAGGTATTAGATGTTGCAAAATTAAGTCTTAACACTTTTTTGTATTGGTCTAAATAATTTACCACTAGAAACTACAAGTGCATGCCTTTTCTGCTTGGTGATGTGATTATTTGGGGGAACATGGTTACTCTGTTTCCCAGGTTAGCCTGGAACTCACTGTGTATCCCATACAGATCTAAAGCTCATAGTAATCCTAATGCTTGAACCTCTCAAGTTATGGGTTTATAACTATGCACACACACTGGTTCTATATTTACAAAGATGAAATCTACCAAAAATTAAAAATATTTTCATTTCACCAAAAGAGTGACATAAAAGCTTCTAGCTTAGAAAATACATGATTACACAAATATGAGTGTACTTCAGCACCAGACATTAGATGAAGTGACTGTAACCACATAGATGACACAAAGAACTTCATTCTGAATCATGCAAGAACTAGCAGGAAGTCAGAAGCATACATTGTGGTCAAGAAGACTTCTTTAGTTTCCATGGAAAGACAGACAAGCCTATACACAAAGTCAGAAACTAGACATTTCTATTTGTTTTTGTTCTGTTTAAGTGAATAATAATCCAAAGAGATAAGAATGATATTATAGGTAGGAATTCCATAAAGTAAATAACCTCATTTGGCTTTTAAATCATGAATTTGTATCATTATTGAGTATTTAGCACCTGCTTTCCCCACACACATTCTTGTACAACCACACCTATATACCTAACCTTTCTTAACACCCAAGTCTCTTCCTGTGCATGGGCTGGCATGGTGGAGCCCATTCCCTGAAGTGGAACACCTAACGCAGTCTTCACTTTGGGGTGAGTGAATCAGACTTGCCTGGAGTGGATGTGCCATGCTGAGCTGACCCACCTTGGGACTTCTTGCTCTTTTGGGGGAGGAGATGGAGGGATGTGGAAGTAGAAGGCTGAAGGCTGACTGGGAGGGATTGGGAGGAGAGAAGGGGGGGCAGGGAGATACATGGATAAAAGAATATTTTTAAAATAAATAAATGAAGAAAAAAATAAAGCATAAAATCGCCTGGTGCAATAATTCCCTATAATAATTCTTGGCATGGATGGTTTGTGAATGTTCAAGTATGATTTTTAAAAATGCAAATAAAAATAGTAGTTTGGTTTGAATAATAAAAAAAAAAGAAAAAATGAAATAGCCATTGTAAGCAGAGTCAGTCAGATGCATTCACAAAGATTACAAGAGGTCATTAACCCAAAGTTTTGTTTGTAACTTGCTTGTGTTTGTTGAATATATACTTTCTTCCCACTTGTTATTTTCAAAGAGACTAAGGACTACCCGACTCACCCCCGTGATTGAAAGAAATTTATATAAGCAAAAATTTTAAAGATGGAATATTTATTTGACCATATAAAGTATAAGAAATACTTAAGGTTCTGGTACATATAGTACATTTGGAGGAATATATTTTATCTTCTATTCACTTGCTTTCACTCTAGCAATGAAGCAGTTCATGAACAGTAAAACAGGTTGTAAATATGAACCCAATGATACTTCAGGGTATTTTCACATTTCACACAAAATTTTAAGGTTTCTAGAAATTTGCTTTCCTCATCCTTATGTCCTACACAACTGGTATATTTTATATTGTAATTTATTTTTTATTATTAATTTTATATTATTTATTTGTATTGTAATTTATATTGTATTAGGAGGTGAATAATTAAGAATTTAGAGATTATTTAACAATATGTACATGTATATGTAAAAATATGTCACTTTACATAAGACTATATACATCCACGTGTTCTGGTGTCTGGGAAGAGTCCTAGAACAATTCTGCCATTAAAAGGAGAGATGCCTATATTAAAAAAAAAAAAAAAACAGGGAGATGTATGCGCATATTGCATATTTAATAATTAGTTGTTAGTACTAGGATTGGGTTGGTTATCTTCTCCTAACCCTTTATTATTTACATTCAACCTCTCTCTCTCTGCTTGTATCTCAGTGAAATATTCCTGTAGTCATAAGCATACTCTCTTATGCTTTAGTAAACTTATGATTTAGTAAACTCTCTTACCTTCTGTGTAAAAATAATTTTTGCACACCTCATATTTCCTTCAAGGTATGCAAAGATTTTAGCAGAGCTAAAGGTATAGCTTAACCCATATCCTTATTTATTACTATTTCTATAGGCCTTTGTCCATCTTTACTGCTCTGTTTTTTCACACTAAGATCGTGTAACAGCATGGAAGTCTCTGACATCTGCTGAGTTAATGGCTCAGTTTAGTTAGTACGTCTTAAAATGTTTATTTGTGTGTGTGTGTGTGTGTGTGTGTGTGTGTGTGTGTGTGTGTGTGTGTGTGTGTGTGATTTCAGGCAGACATGGACCATGGCACTCATGTGTAACAGGTCAGAGTGTGTGTGTGTGTGTGTGTGTGTGTGTGTGTGATTTCAGGCAGACATGGACCATGGCACTCATGTGTAACAGGTCAGAGGACAACTTGATGATTCAGGCTTCTTCTTCGAGGATCGAATCAGGTAATTAGGTTTCTGTGGGAATCTTTTTTTTCTTTGCCCACTGAGCCTTAGTGAGGATGATCTTTATAGACATTTCCATTTTTAAAAAAATCATTTTTGGATATGAGATCTCAGGGAGTAACAGGGTTCTGTCTGCAGCATGGTTTGCCCCTTCATGCTGTGCCAAAGAAGCAAGGTAATTAGTGATGGCCCTACGTTCCATGGTGGTGATAAGTAAGATAAACTAAGTTGGTTGAATTTTGTACCCTATATCAAAAGAACAATACCTTGTATTTGTCCTCAAAACTTCCTTTTGAACATTGCTTGTTCACACACACACACACACACACACACACACACACACACACACACACACACACACAATAACAGCCGCCACAAATTATTTAAGTTTTATTATTTAATTTTTTAATTATTTAATTTTATATTGATCAAGCTGCATGTAAGCTCATCAGGTCTGAGAGAACGCCATAAATAATGAAGTATTTTGAACATATATAAGAGAATTGGGACTGGATAAATCACATACACTATAAAAGCAGGTTCAGGTCTTCTGAATGAATGGATACTTATTACTAACCAAATTTGTATTCAGATGTGCATAAACATAAGAAACTAGAGTAACACAAAGAGGAAAATTGAACCAAGTTATGATAAATAAAATATCCCAATCTGAATCTTGTAAAAAGAGATTATTAAGTAAAAACCCACCTAAAAATGAAAAAGTACCAAGTATTAAAAGGTAGAGTCTATTTTACTATGCTGTGTGAAAATTTAGGAAATGTTTCAACCAACATTCTTTCATTTGATGACTAGTCAGCAAAATAACTTATTTTAACTTTATAAATCTATGAAAATAATGTAATATTATAATGAAATTAATCAAAATCTTTTTAAAAATATTTGATATGTTGGAAAATGTTTGTTTCTGTCTTACATCATAGATTTTTCATAATGGATAATATACAAAAATACTTTTAAAATTAAAATTATCCTAGCATTTGTGAGGCACAATATTTCTAATGCTTGAAGTTGTTTTCTATCAAAAGTTAGAATGTGTACAATGGTCATTGTCTAGAGCTCATCAATGAAACGATTACACGAATCTCCAGAGTCTTTAGCTGAACCTGTAGTGAAATTGATAAAACTTACATCGTGGAAATACCCTATGGCTATCATTGTTTAGAGTTTGGGTCACTGAATATAATGCAGATAGAAATAAAAATATCATAAGGAAGAAATTTATATATAAATATGTATACACAATATATAATTTAAATTATTGTGAAAATTTTACAGCCATGTATTTTATTGTGGAGATTCAGAAGAAAACATACCTGGCCAGGCTGAAGGCATCATCAATCAAGCCCGCACGGTTACTGACAGAAAGTACCTATAAGGCCAGTTAGGAAAAAAAGACAAAAAATGGGGTAGTAGTAATTCTGATCATTAAAATGACAGTTGTTCACACTTCAAAACGGATCACCAATACATAGATTAAGGATGTACCTCATGGTTCCTGATTAATTGATCAGTCAGTAATCTCCAGTTCCTTAGGTCATAGTTGACTCTAAAGTAGCCAGTTTGATTGATGTTTCCAAGGATCCAGCTCCCTTTGTCCACATACGCTATTCTGTGATGTTCTGAAAGTAGCATTTGAGAGCAAGTAGATTTTTTAAAAACTTTAAGAGTTAAAACGGAATAAATGGAACAAAATAGGTCTTTTAAAGACCACAAGCAGCATTACCAATATTTTAAAGAAAATGTCACCCTAAAATGTAATTGAAATCTAAACTTTAAACCCATCTTAAATTGAATAGAAAGCCTTTGTTACTCATAATTACGAGTAACAAAACAACTAATGAATTTTTTATGCTTAACATTTTGTCATAGGCAGAACTCTATTCTATCCCCAATTTTTATTATTGAAATAAATGATGTCTACAATTCCTTACTATGTCCATCTGGCTTTTAATTAGGTTGTATGTGTATATAGAGCTAGATCAAAAGAAATCTTGAGACATATATTCTATTTGTTTTATTTCAGATGAAAGTAATCTAAACAATAATGCTTACTTATCATAAAATCATTGTTCTTTATGGCTTTTCATGTTTTTTTAGGAGTGCAAATAAATAATAGACTTTCCAAAACCCCTAATAATGATAGATCAGGGAACTTAATTTGTTCCAGACCCTAATAGTTCTCCATATAGAATTAAAAACAATGAGAATTTGTCTTTCCTAAGAAAGTTCCTAGGAAAAATTGGAACTTAATGTTCATAAACTGAATCAATTAACAAATTCCAGGGAAACTGTTGTAACTTTTTACATATTTAACTCTAGAAAATGTAACATAGAGTTACTTTCACTTCTGGAGAGTTAGTGATCACAGATGTCACAAAACAGCCAATGTCACAAAACAGCCACCATTCGCAATTTTAATAATTTTTGTATTGAACTTCAGGCTCATTTTTCATGAAGTTTTCACAGTGAAGTTGAATTAAAATTTGCACACACACACACACACACACACACACACACAGAGAGAGAGAGAGAGAGAGAGAGAGAGAGAGAGAGAGAGAGAGAGAGAGAGAGAGAGGGAGGGAGGGAGGGAGGGAGGGAGGGGCACAAATTTATTGCACAGGAAAAGAAAAGAAAACATATAGGTGTGCTTTAACTTCTCAAACCATAGAATTTTTACCAAGATTTTACAAATAAGAATCAATTATAATAAACAAAGCATGCTTGCAATCCTTTAAGAGAAGAAATGTATAAATACTTTCAAGTAGAGCACATAAGAAAATGTAAGGTCAACAAATCCAATGTATATTACAAAATAGAAATTTTTAAAAAATCAGTCACAAAATGAAAAGAAATGAAATTTATGCTTTATACTATAATTACACTCTAAATCTGCTGTGGTCACAGGATCTAGGGAAGACCTACTGATGTTTTACTAAATAGACATGTTGTCAAACTGCCCTCTAAATACTTACTGTTATACCCATGGATCTATACTGCTCTGAGCTTTCACCAAACAGTGTCTGTTTTTAGAGGATATTGAAAAGCAAAAGTAACGTAATAAAGAGTCTTTACATGATCATGTCTGAATAGAGGAAAAATTAAATAGAGGAAAAATTAAATATTAAGTGTTTAAGACATTGTTTTCCCTAAGTAATCCTGATTGCCTTCAAATATGCCAAACTTTAAAAAATTATTTCTTTAATCCTTAGGTAGTATAATTACATCATTTCTCCCATCCTTTTCCTTCCATTAAACCCTCTCATACTATTTTTCTAATGCATGGCCTCATTTACATTAAGTGCTGTCATACAAATACATATAAATGTGCAAACATACTTATTCCTAAATACATAGCTATAATAAACTCAGTCTGCATAACGTCACTTGTGAGTATGATTAAGAACTAATAATTTATTATTATAATAACAAATTCCAAGGTGTACTCTTGCCTGGGAAAGATTGTTTCCTCTGCTGTTAGCATTCTGTAGTTGCTTACAGTTGATTGCTCCAGTCTCTCCAGGACTTTTATCATGAAGAGGTGCTGGACTTTTGTCAAAGGTCTCTTCTGCATGTGATGAGATGATTATGTGGGTTTTGTCTTTTCAGTCTATTTTAATGCTGGATGGATGACATTTACCAATCCATATATGTTGAACCATCCTTGCATATCTGGGCTGAAGCCTACTTGATCATGGTGGATGATTTTTTTGATGTATTCGTGAATTTAGTTGGCAAGTATTTTTTTTGAGAAATTTTGCATATTTGTTCATTGGAAAATTGGTGTGTAATTGTCCTTTCTTTGTTCAGCCTTTATATGATTTAGGTATCCGAGTAGTTGTGGCCTCATAAAATGAATTGGGTAACTTGCCTTACATTCCTCTTTTGAGGAGTCATTTGAGCTGTATTATTATTAGCATTATCTCTTCTTTGAGAGTCTGCCAGAATTCTCCACCATACCATATGGTCCTGTGTGAGATTTTTGTTTGTTTGCTTGTTTATGGTTTGGCTTGGTTGATTTCCTTTGTAGCTTGGATTTTTTTTGTAGACTTATTCAGTACTTCTACTTAGTTAGGAGTTATTGGTCTGTTTACCTGATCTTGATTTAACTTTTGTAGGTGGTACATATTCAGAAAATTATCCATTTCTTTTAGACTTTCTAATTAATGAACTATAGATTTTAAAGTATGGTCTTATAATTTTCTGGATTTCCTCAGTGTCTGTTGTTATCTTTAATTTTGGTAATTAGAATATTCTCACTGCCTTTAAATTTTGATAAAGGTCTGCCATCTTAGTGATATTTTCAAAGAACCAACTTGTTTCATTCATTCTTTGTATTATTTGTTTATTTCTATTTTATTGATTTCAGTCCTGAACTTAATTATTTCTTGCCATTTATCCCATTTGGGTGTGATTCTTTCTGTTTTAGATCTTGCAGATATGCTTTTAAGTTAATATAAGATATTTACAAATTTTGTATATTTTTTATTTTATTTCATTTTTGCATGTTTTATTATATTTAAAAAATATCTTTTTTGATCCATATATTTCCCTGAACTTCCTCCTTTCCCTCCTCCCAATCCCTCCCAGTCAGCCTTCAGACTCCTCCCTCCCCATCCTCCCATCGTCTCCCCCAAAAGGGCAAGAAGTCCCAAGGTGGTCAGCTTAGCATAGCACATCCACTCCAGGCAAGTTCGATTTCCTCATCCCTAAATCAAGGCTGGGTTAGGTGTTCCTTTGCAGAGAATGGGCTCCAAGGTGCCAGCCCATGCACAGGAACACAGTCTGATCCCATCCCTCGAGGTTCCACACATTGCTCATGCCAATTGACAGTTGCCTACCCTTGGAGGGCCTAGCTCCATTTCCAGATGGATCTCCAATGGCTGTTCTTGGTTCAGTGAGCTCTCCCGAGCTCCAGCCAGCCATCACTGTGGGAATTACCCTCATAATCCCTGTCCCCTTGCTCATACAGACTCTCCTTCCCTGCTCTCATCAGGACCAGAAGCTCTGTCCAGTTCTCAGCCATAGATCTCTGCCTCTACCTTTATTCTTTGTTTGATGTAGGTTCTGTGATGACACTTGGGGTGGTTATTCATTTGATAATAGCAGAAGTACTGTTTAGGAACCCCCTCCACTGGAGACCTAGCCAGGGAGGGACATCCTGTGAGTTCTTGGAGGTTTCCCTGGCACCCAGTCTCTTTCCAACCCCACACTGGCTTCCTCTATCGGGATATTCATCTCTTTTTTTCCTCCCACTTTGTTGTTCCTCACACTCAACCATCTCCTTCTCTCATGATTTGTTCCCACCTCTTCTTGGTTGCAACCCGTTATGATCCCAATTTGTTAAGGATCTTCTCTATTTTCTCTTCCTATGGGAAACATTGGATGTCTCTCTTAAGTTCCTTCTGATCCCAAGCTGTCCAGGGGTTGTGATTTGCAGCTTTGGTATTCTTTGCTTTTTGTCTAAATCTACTTATGAGTGAGTATATCCCATGTCTATCTTTCTGGGCTTGTGATACCTTGCTCAGAAGGATTTTTACAATTTTTAATGTGCTATAAATTGTCTCTAGGAGCCTCCTTTATTGTCTCCCATAAGTTTGGGTATGTTGTGGTTTCGTATTTACTTAATTAGAGAATGCCTTTAATTTCTTTCCTAACTTCTGTCTTGACCCAATTTTAATTCATAAGAGAGTTGTTCCGTTCCCATGGTTTGTAAACTCTCTATTGATCCTGTAGTTAATAGCCAGGTTGAATACAATTCAGGTAGTTATTTCAATTTTCTTGTATCTGTTGATACTTGCTTTTTATACAAGTATGTGGCCAACTTTTAGTAGTTACACAAAATGCTAAAAAAGGAATATTATTTTGTTTTATTGTAAAGTGTTCTATAAATATATGTTAGGTCCATTTGGTTTATGATTTTAATTAGCTTCAAATTTTCTCCATTTAATTTTTAATCAAATGTCCTGTCTATTAGCAAGTATAGGGTACTGAAGTCACTCACTATCTTGAAGTGAAGGTCAATGTGTGACTTAAACTGTAATCTTATATCTTTCATGAACTTTAGCTCCTTTGTGTTAGGTACATAGATTTAAGAATTTAAATGTAATCTTGGTTGATTTTTTTCCTTTGATATATATTATGTAATTATATAATATATCATGTATAGTGGATGTGAATAAAATGAAACTACAACATACTCAAACTTGTAGGAAGCAATGAAATTAGTTCTAAGAGGTAATTCATAGCACTATGTACCTACATTAAAATTACATTATATATTATAAGGATATATTGTATATATATGTATAAATATATATTATGTACTCCAATAAACATTCTAAATTAATAAATGGTCTTTACATTTAAATAAATAAATTTAATAATTTTATTTTAAGGTTTATTTTTAACTATGTGGTGTGTGTCTGTGTGTGTGTCCTTGCAGGTATGTTCACATGATTACAAGTACATGCAGACACCAGAAGACATTGGATCTCATAAAGGTGGAGTTTCAAGATGTTGTAAGCCATCTAAAATGGGTTCTGAAAACCAAATATGGGTCTTTAACAAGAGCAGTACATGGTCTTAATCTCCAAGATATTTTCAAACCCATTTCTCTAGATAATTTTCATTAGTGATTTTTCTGTTTCAGCTGTGGAATCAAGCTTAACCATATATGAGCAAATGACACACATTTTACAAACATCAAATAATAATGTAATCTTACAACAATAACTTAATTTCAAAAAGGTTTTCTTATTTACAGTTTGGATAGTGACACACATAAACCACATGTAATTCAATTTGTTCTGATTTATTCTATTAAAAATATTATAGGTAGATTATATTCAGTGAGTGTTTATATTAAAATATAAAAATAATCTCTATACCTTCTCCATTGCCTGACTAAAATAAGAAAGACAGGCATTGTTTTAAAGCATTCTTTTATTAAATTTATAACCAAAACCTGAAGTTACTACTATTCATGAATATTTGTATGGCTTTATTACAAATGAGATCTTTGGGAAACAATTACCAGAAAGATTTTGTAATAGATTTAAAAATGTCTTTTGAGTACTAGTTAATTCCATTCTCAAAATGTTCTGCAAATTAACTAATAGCAGGCAATGAATTTTAAAAAGATCTTTTCTGATGACTTAATGAGGTATGGTGTTTGATGAGTTCTGTAGCAAAAAGTATGAAAGTTATATTCTACGTGTTTATAATAATAAATGAAAATCTTATTTATGCCCAAAATGGCACAAGATTAAGACTATATCAAGGCATAGAAAAATTGCTATTTTATAACATATTTTACTTTATAGTAACTGTGGGATATAATATATATATATTATATATATGTATATATATATATATATCTGTGTAATATGATATAGGACTGTGGAGATGATAGTTATTGGCATTTCTAGCCAATATTGTACTTGTAGAAAATGGTAATTAAAAATAATATAATTAGAAAAGTTACATAGAATACCACATGTATTTATACAGTAGAAGCCAATTCAGAAACTATACAATTATACTGATTTTTTCCACTAGATACTTGTGAAAAACCCAATAAAATAATATCTGTGGAACCCTGCAAATACTCATATACACAGTTCCAGAGAAGTCAAGAAACTAGAGCCCCAAACCCTAAATAACCCAATTAAAAATGGGGTTCAGAGCTAAAAAGGAAATTCTGAAAAGAATTACAAATGGCTGAAAGGTACTTAAAAATTTGCTCAACATTTTTAGCCATCAGAGAAATGCAAATCAAAACAACTTTGAGATACCACCTTACACCTGTCAGAATGGCTAAGATCAAAAACACAGATGACAGCCTATGCTGGAGAGAATGCCAAGCAAAGAGAACACTCCTCCATTGTTGGTAGGAGTGCATACTTGTACAGCCACTCTGCAATGCAGTATGCCAATTTCATAGAACACTGGGAATCAATCTCCCCAAGGATCCAGCAATACCACTACTGGGCATATACCCAAAGAATGCACATTTGTACCCCAAAGGCATTAGCTCAACTATGTTCATAGCAACATTATTCGTAATAGCAAGAAACTGGAAACCTAGATGGCCCTCAACTGAAGAATGGATTAACAAACTGTGGTACATCTACACAATGGAGTACTACTCAGCAGAAAAGAAAAAAGAAAAAAAAATAAATCCTAAAATTCGCAGGCAAATGAATGTATTTTGAGAATATTCTCCTGAGCAAGGTATCCCAAGCCCAGAAAGATAAGCCTGGGATGTATTCACTCATAAGTGGAATTTAGACACAAAGCAAAGAATACCCAAGCTTCAAACCACAGGCCCTGGACAGCTTGGGATTGGAAGGAACTTAAGAGAGACATCCAGCATTTGCCCTAGGAAGAGAAAATAGAGACCACCTTAGCAAATTGGATCATAATGGGTTGCAACCAAGAAGAGGTGGGAACAAATCATGAGAGAAGGAGATGGTTGAGTGAGAGGAACAACAAAAAGAGGTGGATATCTTCATACAGGAAGCCAATGTGGGGTTGGAAAGAGACCAGGTACTAGGGAAATGGCCAGCAATTCACAGGATGTACCTGGCTAGGTCTCCAACCAATAGTGGAGGGAGTTCCTAAACAGGACTTCCCCTATAACCAAATGAATAACCACAGTAAGTGTCATCACAGAACCTACATCCAACAAAGAATAGAGGAGGAGGCAGAGATCCATGGCTGAGCACTGGGCCAAGCTCCTGGTCATGCTGAGAGCAGGGGAGAAGAGTCTGTATGAATAATGGAATAGGGATTATGAGGGTAATTCCCACAGTGATGGCTGGCTGGAGCTCTGGGGAGCTCACTGAATCAAGAACAGCCATCAGGGAACCATCTGGAAAAGGTTTTAGGCCCACCAAGATTAGGCAACATGGACAGTATATGGAGCCTCGAAGTGTGGGACCATACTGTGTGCCTGTGTGGGGGCTGGCACCATGGAGCCCATTCCCCGAAGAGGAACACCTTACACAGTCTTGACTTTTGATTTTGGGGATGAGGAAATTCGACTTGCCTAGAGTGGATTGCCAAGCAGAGCTGACCCACCTGGACTTCTTGCCCTTTTCGGGGAAGGGATGGGGTAAGACTAAGGGAGAGACAGAAAGCTGACTGGGAGGGATTGGGAGGAGGGAAGGAAGGGGGAGCTGGGGTGTACATGGATAAATTAGACATGTTTTTTTTTAATTAAAAAGTTAATAAAATGAACATAAAAAACAAAGCTCATAAATGGAAGTGAACATTTTTTAAAGAAAATTGTTTTAAATAATTAAAAATTAAAAAGAGACAGCTGCTGGTAGCAATGACTTAAAAATAATAAAATAATAATACAAATACTGGTATAGTGATCTGTACTTTATAACTTCAAATGATTATCCATCCAATGTGTCTTTAAAATGAATTTTCAATAATACATAATTAATTTGATCAATTTTATAGGATTGCATACCAGTGACCTACCTTAATATTGTAAAATGAAATCTATAGCACTGATAATAAAACTGAAAAACATTGACTGGCTATCTTAATTAAATTATAATTCATTTTAACTTATGGTGACATGAATAAAACATTATATAAAGTTTATAAATAATTGTCTTTGTTACTATTTGACTATACTTGGTACTAAATGAGACAAAGACTAAACATGTTTAAAAAAAAAAAGATACAAAAGTCAGTCTTTTCCCCTGAATTCTCTTTTATTTTATTTTTAGTCATCAAAATGAAAGACTTCAAAAAAATGTGCAACACATTCAGAATGGAACTGAACAGCTTGAACAAAAAATTGATCTTTACAAAACCCTTTCTTCCATCTTCTGCATTTATAAAGTTTCAAGACACACTTATTTCATATGGAGTATTGTGCAACCCTCTGCATCTTACCTTGACCATGAGTACATCAAACGGAACTTGCTATGAGTTTGTGAGAAATGACATACACTGTCCTAAACAGGTTGAAAAGGTACCACAGTCTATGCCTATAGTACCTCCTAGAATTATGTGTTTCACAAATTTAACATCTGTGTATAATGATCATAGAGGTTAAAATAGGCAATAGGTTAGGACAATACTTGACTTAAATAAAAAGGTTAATTTTAATAAAAATCAGTGCACAGATATACATTTTTTAAATCCTCAGAAATTTCCATCAATAATACAAGGAAAGCCATGGCACTATATTCCATACTCATGTGATATAGAAAATATTATAATAAGAGCTGATAGAGATGGACCTGTGAAACATGTTCAAAAAGAATAAGAAAATTACTACACCAACCATAATTTAAATTAAAGAATTTGTTTCTGGTTTCTCCATCTCCATACCACCTACCAGAGATACTTTGTTTTGTATCTGGAGATTACTCTGTCATATACATAATGTCAACAATCACAAAATTACAACGGCAACTCAATGTTCTTGCTCATCATTTTGTGACAAAGTATATAAATAAATAAAACAGCTTTGTGAGTGGAGAAGACATTTATAAAGTTATATAAGTATTGACTCAGAACCATTAATTCTAAGGAATGTAATTGAGAAAATGTATTTTATTTCAAAGGGAAAACACCAAAATATTATGCTAAAGTAAGCATTTTAGTTCACTCTTATAATATATATATACTTTATGTATATTTTTATAAGAACAATACCTACAAGAAAATCAGTGTTTGTATATTTATATTTGATCTTACTCAGATTAAAAGACATGAGATGCTAAAATGCTTTGTGCAAAATAGCAAAACAATATCAATTACTAGACTGTGATAAAGTTAAAATATGAGCACAACTGACCATCTATTTTTAAGTGAAATGTTACATAAAAGATAATTGTCTTTTTCTGCAAGTCAACGGAAAACAGAAATAGAAGGAACCTGTTTCACACTCTAGCATGAAGAATATAGATTTGATTCAAGAAATAGCTTTCTTTCTGACAGTAAATTGAAACAGCTCACTATCTTATTTGAAGATATTCAGAAAGAAAATGGAATCTTATCTCTTTCAGCTCTGCGAGGCCTGATTTTACCTAGGAAGGTGTTTGATGACTCCCTATGTGTCCTACAATTACTTAATACCAAGAAGAAACTTTTTTTCTCTCTCTCAAAGGGACAGCCTGATAAAGTTGCCTCAAAGTAAGATCAAAATGAGGTCTCTATCCAAGAGCAATATAGCTGAATTGCCATTTTCTAAAAAACTGCCATACTGACTCCCAACATGGCTGTATACGTTTGTACACCCACCACTTGGAGTGTTCCCCTTGCTCCACTCCCCCCCCCCCAACATAAGCAGTCATCAATGTTTTCTATTTTAGCCATTCTGACAGGTGTAAGATGGAATTTGAGTTGTTTTGATTTGTATTTCCCTGATGGCTAAAGAGGTTGAATATCTCCTTAAGTGTTTCTCTGCCAGTTGAGAATTTTCTGCTTAGATCTGTACTCATTTTTAATTGGATTATTTGGTTTGTTGATTTATGGTTTCTTGAGTTCTTTATATATTTTGCAAATCAGCCCTCTGTCAGATGTGGGGATGGTGAGGACCTTTTCCATCTTGTAGACTGCTGACTTTTCCTAATGATAGTATCGTTAGCCCTACAGAAACATCTCAGTTTCATGAGGTCCCATTATTATCAATCTTAGCACCTGTGTTATTGGTGTTCTGTTGAGGAAGTTATCTCCTGTGCCAATGAAGTCAAGATTATTTCCAACTTTCTCTTCTAATAGATTTCAGTACATCTGGATTTCCTTTGAGGCCTTTAATCCACTTGGATTTGAGTTATATGGAGGGTACATTCTGACATCCAATTATGCCAGCACCACTTGTTGGGGGTGCTTTATTTTTTTCCATTGCATAATTTTGATTTCCTTGTCAAAAATAAGGAGTTCATAAGTGTGCGGGTTTACATGTAGGTCTTCAATTCTATTCCACTGATCCACATGTCTCTTTTTAGGCCAATATCATGAAATTTTTATCACTACAAGTGTGTAGTAGAGGAACTAAGATTGAAAACAGGGGTGGTAAATTTCTCTGGAAGTTATTTTATTGTACAGGATTGTTTTAGCTATCTTGAATTTTTTTTATTTTGTTTTTCCATATGAAGTTGAATATTGTTCTTTCAAGGTCTGTAAAAAATTGTGTTGAGATTTTAATGGAAATTTCATTGGATCCATAGATTGATTTTAGTAAGAAAACCATGTTTATTATGTTAATCCTACCTACCCATGAGCATGGAAGATCTACTCATCTTCTGATATCTTTTTTTCAATTTCTTTCTTCAAAGACTTGAAGTTCTTGTCATACAGGTTTTCACTTGCTTAGTTAGAGTTAGACCAAGATATTTTATAATATTTGAGACTATTGTAAAGGGTGTTTGCTATCTGATTTCTTTTTCAGCCCATTTATTCTTTGTATATAGAAGAGCTACTGATTTTTTATTTATTTATTTATTTATTTATTTATTTATTTATTTATTTATTTATTTATTTATTTATTTATTTTCAGTTAATCCTGTATCCAGTCTCTTAACTAAATGTATTTATCAGCTGTAGGATTTCCCTGGTACTTTTGGTACACTTATAAATACTACCATACTACCTGAGAATAATGATGCTAGATTATTTCTTCTTTCCAACTGTATTCCTGTGATTGTCTTATTGCTCTCACTGGAACTTTGAGTGCTATACTGAGTAGACATGGAGAAAGTAAACAACCTTGTTTTCTTCCTAATTTTAAAAGAATTGCTTTGAGTTTTTCCCCATCTAATTTGATTTTGACAGTTGGCTTGCTGTATATTTCTTTCACTATATTTAGGTAAGTCCCCTGCATCCCTAAAATCTTCAAAACTTTTATCATAAAGGAGTGCTGGATTTTGTAAAAGGCTTTATTAGCATCTAAGGAAATGATTGTGTGTGTGCGCGTGATTTTTTTCAGTTTGTTTATTTAATGGATGACATTGATAGATTTTCCATATGTTGAGATATCCCTGCATCTCTGGAATGAAGACTACTTGATTGATCATGGTAGATAATCTTTTTTATATGTTTTTGGATTTGGTTTAGAATTCTCAAACATATCACAAAGACATTTGCCCAACTATGTTCACAGAAGGTTTATTTGTAATAGCCAGAACCTGAAAACAACCAAGATGTCCATTAACCAAAGAATTAATAAAGACAACAAAGACAACGTGGTATTTATACAATGGAGTATTAATCAGCCGTTCGTTTTTTTTTTTTTTTTAAAAAAAAAAAAAAAAAAAAAAAAAAAAACACCAGAAAATTTGAAGATAAATGAATGGAACTAAAAAAAAAAAATCATTCTGAGTGAGGAGTGAGGTAACTCAGAGAATAACAAACATGGTATGTACTCACTTATAAGTGATATTAGCTGTAGGATAAAGGATAACTATACTACAATCCACAGACTCAGAGAGACTAGGTAACAAGGAACGTTTACTAGGGACACTCAGAGCTCCCTGGGCATGGGAAACAGATTTCATGAATAGACTGAGGAAAAATGGGAATGGAAGGATGAGCTATCAGTTTGAGGGGGAGGGAAAGCACCAAGGGGGGCTGCTGCTTTGGGACAGCTCAGGATCTGGCAGAAGCCTCATGCAGAGAAAACTCCCAGGAGTCTATCGGTGAAAACCCCTGGCCCAACTGTCATCAGAGAGGCATCATCCAGCAACTAACAGAGGCAGATGCAGCCAAAACTTAGGTGGAGTTTCAGAATCCTACAAAGGAGGAGAGAGGAATGTAGGAGCCAGAAGTGTCAAGGACACCATGGGAAAGCTTACACAATCAACCAACCTTGGCTCATAGGGGCTCACAGAGACTGAACTTACAAACAAGGGGCCTGCATGGGACAGACCTAGGTACTCTGTATACATATATATATGTATATATGTATATATATATATATATATATATATATATGTGTGTGTGTGTGTGTGTGTGTGTGTGTGTGTGTGTGTGTGTAACAGTTGTGTAGCTTGGTCCTTGTGAACTCCTAACAGTGGGAAGTAGGGGATAGTTTTAATTCTTTTACTGGCTTTGGGACCCTACTCCTCATACTGGGTCACTTTGCCCAGTCTTAATACACTGGAAGGTACTTAATCTTACTGCAATCTGATATGCCGTGGTTTGTTAATACTCATGGGAGAGTTGCCTTTTCCTGGATGGAGACAGAAGATGAGGGATTGGGTAATAGTTGTCTGGAGGCTGATGTGGGTGAGGTGCTAGGAGGAGAGAGTGTGGGAAGGCTGTGGCTGGAGTAACATAAATAGATGAAATAAAAAAAAATAATTAAGTAAAAAATAAATAAAAGTAAACAGAAACAGAATCATTCACATAGTCCTAGGTGTACTGTAGCTTTCAATAACTCAGTTTCCTATACATATAAAAATTCTTATAATAAAAAGGCTAAAGAAAAGGCTTTCTCATGTTTCTTTGATTTTTTTAGTATAATTATGATAAATTTACAGAAGGGATTCCATTCTGTATTTCTCATACTTCCCCACAACATTGAAAGGTTTTTTTTTTTTTTTTACATATATAATTAAAATCAAGGAAGACAGAGAAAAAAAGAGTCCTCTGTTTCAATATTCTTTCTACTGTAGGACTAATTGTGATTATACTTCATTTATGTACTGGATTATAAATTTATACATTCTGAGAATATTAATATTATACTTAGTTTCTGTTGACATTGAAAGAAACAAATAAAATCAATATTTATCAGTCTAAAATTAGATAATTTAAAACTATACTATGCCTAATTTTGTAAAAAGTGATTATCCTTTCTGTGTTTTTTTCTTCATAATTTACCTTTATTCACATTTGAAGCAACTGAAAACAGGGGTCAAGATCTAAATAATTATCTGAACACAAACAGTTCCCTGGCAGAGAATTTATATTTTACCTGATTTGTTAGACACCCAAATAATTGCTTCAGAAGACACATGGCTTCTATTTCCTACCACAATGGTTAATGGGATCTGCCACAGGTAACTGGAAAATAAAGAAAGCTTTAAGTATACAAACAGCTAAATCAAAAAAAAAGCAAGCAAGCATTGCCTATGTTCCTCCTGCACAAATTGTATTAGCATTTTGTGAAAAAAATAATAAATTCATCAATTAATCAATCTACAAACCAATTAACAAATAATTCGTAGGCCTAAAGAATGTATACAAGAAGGCAAACCTAATTTCCCAATGCCACTAGAGAGATACTTGGTATCTAACAATTTTCACTTCAATGCAAAAGAACTTTTAAAAAACAATTTATCTTGCAAAACTAGATTTGCATTTTAGAAATAAGTGCAACTAAAATCTATACATCTGAGCTGTACTATTTAATGATTAAAACATCTTTCTTCTCTTTTTTCTGGATTAGACTAGTAGACAATTTGATAGTTTCCTACATTTACATACGAACATTGTCCTTATTTATTACCTAACAAGACAAAGGAACATTTACCACATATTTTACAAAGAGATTAATATGGCATTCCAAAGTCATTCAGCAAATAATACATTAAGAACAAAAGTAATCAGTTTTAGCTAAATTCAGATCTATATAAAGAATAACGTGGAGCACACTTCACACTTGGTTTTCTGAAAAGAATTTCTAAGTGGATGTGACAATGGAGCCACCAACAGAAGGGGTCAGCCATGAGTCGAGGCTATTAAAAAGAAACATTTTATTTTACTTACCTCTTCACAGGATAAAAATTGAGGTCTAGACTCACAGATGAAGTAATTTCAAATGAGTAGCCAGACATACGTGGAATGGTTTTACAATAAACCCATCCACTGTACTTGGTTTCCTTCTTGAATTAGAGACAAACTCTTTTATCCTCAATGTAACTGTAGTAAAAGTACTGGCCAACAATTACATTGTAGGAAGAAAAATGTCTGAAGCAGAATAAAAAGTTTATGCATATTCTACCATTGTGTGAGTGAAAGGTGTATTGGAAAGTTTAGGAAGAGAATGCCCAAATAAACTGTGGAATGAGTATGGCCTCTGTGACCACCTGTTTTAATTTTACAGTAAATCAACTTCTTAATTCTAATCATTAGCAAAAGGCAGAAAACATGTGCATGTTTGAGTTGGGAGGAGAGAATTCTTCACAAGAAAATGGTGTTAAAGAACATCAGTGTAAAGTGCAATAATCAATTCAGAAGGGAAGGCTGGCTGGTTTGGAGCATATGATTCTGTGTAGGGCAGAGCTTCAGGAAGCAACTCGGAATATAAAGAGGCATTATGCAACATTGAGAAGTAGCAATTTCATTTACTTAAAAATGCCACAAAATGTCCAACCTTCTAAGTAACAAGAGTCTAGCAAAAATGTCATACTATGTCACACATCAGCTAAGTTTATGAAATTTTTGGTTATATAAGGATCTTTCTATGCTGTAATATGAGAACTATGTATGAAAAATATAACTACTAGATCAATTAAAATGTTTTGAGCTTATTGTAGTAATATCCCCATATCCTAAAAAAATAAAAACAAATAATTAACTCAGCTTAGAAAATATGCAAAGCTTACTAGAAATTTTGGCATAGATGAACAAGTTCTATTACATCAAAGGACTACATTGTGTAGTAGAGTTAGAAAGGCTCTCTGCAAAGACCAAATAGAATTGGTGTAGAATCTTTGACCAGAATGTCAAAGAGAATTAGATGATTAATAATATAAAATTTAAATACTACATTTCAAGTATAGACGTTATTATTATTTAAATAGGAAAATTATTTTGAGGACAGCTGTGATGCTCTGTATCAGCATCGCATCCCCTTTATATGTTATGTAGCAAGTGCTCAGGGTTTGCATCCTCCAATTTTTTTTTCTGTAATTCTTGCAAATATAAAGCTCTGTTATTATGTATGCTTACACAGCCCAGATGATACATTTTCATTTAAAAGACCAGGCTCACAGTTGGTTTAACTATGTATGTCATAGAATGACAAAGCATTTCTGTGCAAAATTTGTCCTGTTACCCTTTGTGTGACCTTTATGGTTTTTCTACATCAGTGATACTATGTCAGAATAGCAGACTTGACTTGAACTCTCTCTGACTTTACCACAGCAAAGTGCTTTCTGGCAGAGTCAAGTGTGATACCTGATAATGTTGAACCTGGACCCAGCAGTGAGGGAGTAAGAGGAAGCAACAGGAACCAGAAACAATAGAGGACTGAAACTCTCCCTGACCACAGCAAGACTGGGACAGGATAACACATGTGCAAGAGTCCAGAGAGTTGAATGACTTATATGCAAGTGTCAATGTATATGTGGATGTCTATGTTTTATTGCTGGAGAGAAATCTCAGTAGGCAACAGGTTTATTGAGCAAGAAGACCTGACCTGAGTTCAAATACCAAGCTCCCACATAAAGTTGTAGTACACGCTTGTAGTAATCTCCCTGTCCTTTGGAGACATGGGAAGCAAAGCAAGGATCATAGAATCCAGACCATCTGGTGTGGCATACACAATGATGAGCAAGATATGTTGTCTCCAACAATATGAAAAGTGAGAACTGGTACCCGAGATAGTTCTTCAACCTCCACCTTCACAGTCTGGCACACCAAACATGACATATGCACATAGAGATATACATAAAGAGATTAAAAATAGTGACCCCTCTTTCCTAAATCAAAAGCCAAATGCATTCATCAGAAAGCACCAATGAATTTCTCAACTATGGATGGCTCTATACATTCATGCCTAGACCAAGCTGACTTAAAGATGGTTTCAGTTCTCCTAGGTGACACAATAAAATATGTGCTCCAGGTCTCATGGATACTTGATGTGGGAATGCCTTTCTGTATGCTGTGAATATCAATCTTTAAATAAAGGAGCTGTTTTGGGCCATGACAGGCACCATAGAAAAAGTAGGAGGAGAAATCAGAGCATAGGTAGGAGAAGCAGGGCGGAGTCAGACAGATCGAGCAAGCCGCCCAAGGAGCAACATGTAAGGAACACAGGTGAGCCACAGGCCACGTGGCAGACAGATTAAGAGAAATGGGTTGGTTTAAGATGTAAGAACTAGCTAGCAATGTGCCTGAGCAATAGGCCAAACAGCATGAACTTAATATAAGCATCTGAGTCATTTCTAAGGGCCTGAGCAGCAGTGGCTGGCGGCTAAGGGGTCTGACATGGCAGGGTCTGGGCCTCTGGCCACCCGGGACCAAGAAACCCCAATGCAACAGATACTCATGGTTGATAAAATCAGAGAGCTAATTTTCAAAAAAATAACAAGAGAGAGTATGAGTAACCCAACCAAAAACTCTGCTTTTTTTTTGGTTTTGTTTTAAATAATTTCACCTCTCCTCTCTCTCTCCCAACCCCACCCCATACAGTTCCCTCCTAATAAAACTTCTTGTAAGAAATTAAATTGTCTTATAAAAGTTTCATCTTTCTTTGGCTCAGCCTTTAAAATAAGAAACAGAATTTTTAAAAATATGAAATAAAATAATTAAGAATTTCAAAAGGAAGTTAAAATAGTAAATCAAGATTCCAGGCAGATGTGATATCTGGGGAAAAAGGATCTCAGTGAGTTATAGGCTAGCCCAATGATGTATCATAGTGAGCCTGAGACCAGATAGGCTATAGATTAAAATCCATTAAAAAAAAATCAACCAAACAAGGAATAACTCTAGGTGTATTATATCTAGCCAGTGAGCTTAAACTCCATAATTGAGAGGAAAGAACATATGTTGATTCTATGTGCCCCCACTGAAGCGTGGATTATTTCAGGGTCTACATTATGTTCCTTTAACTTAGACACTATTAAATACAGAACTTTGGTTTAATGAGTTTTTCTGGATTGTTAGTTTTACTTCTCATTTGTCTTGTAAAGCACATTTGGTTCAAATCAACTTAATTCATAGCAACATGTTTTAACTATTGAATTTAATTCAAGAACTACTTGTAGAGAAGGTGCAAATCTTATCTTTGAAAGTCACCACACTAATTCAAAGTTCTGCCTTCTGAAACAAATGCTCTCATGTTGAGGGTTAAAATAGTGAGGACTACAGAGGTGGCTCAGTGGTTAATAACACTGGCTATTCTTCCAGAGAACCCAGGTTTGAATTCCAGAACCCACATACCATCTAACAACTGTCTATAACTCCATTGCTAGGGCATCCAGTGAACTTTTGTCCTATCTGGACACCAGACACTCACGTGCTGCACAGACAGACAACCATGCAGGTGAAACACCATTCACATTAAATAAATAAACAAAATACTTTTTTGAAAAATCTTGAGGAAATAGGAAAAAAAGGAAGAATTTCAATGAAATGGCAAATAGAACAAAACTATATTCCACTTACATTTTAGAATTTTCTCAACAGTAAATTAAATATTTCTCAATTTCTAATGTAAGACATTCTGCAGCAATTTAAAATATTAAAATGCGAAGTGAAATATCAAAACTTGCAATTTCCTTCCAAGAGAACAAGAGTGTGGTACCTGCTATTCCGAGGTTTGCCCTTCGCACTCATATCATAAATGAAATGTTGTTGGGTGATGATTACTCTATTTTCTATGGTCACATTTGCCAGGATGGTGATAACAGGATATCCCATCTGGAGTGTCCACTGATCCATTACTTCCTGTATGTTCACGTATTTTCCATTCCTTTTTAAAGCCTTTGCAACCAAAATTATATAAATTAATCTATTAACACTTCTTGTAAACATAATTAGCATTAATCTGTTCTCATTTTTACCATTACGATTTACCTCAATATGAAAACATTAAAATCAGTGAAGATAAAATTTTCACTAGTAAAATGAATATTCTTGTCTTGTGCTTCTTATATTTTTGTTCCCTATATATGTATAGCTGAGTTTTATTAACATTAAAAATTTTACACAGTAGAATATAAAATGTAAGTTATTATTATAGGTACTTCTACATCATTTTGCATTCCTGATAGGTCTACTATCATGTAGTAAAATTTTTCTAAAAACTTCAATATTTCCACTTGAATATGAATCTATAATATGCCATTAAGATCTCACACAAAAGTATTGTCATACTTCATGCACAAAACCTATGCAAGATCATGCCAACCAAAATCCCAATGTGAATGGCAGAGGGAGACCACAAAGTCCCACCCTTAGTTGAGGAGCTAGTGACAACTGATGACCAATAGGAGGAGGAGAATCTATTTTCTTCAAGTATGTAGTCCCACCCATGTCTATTTGCATCATACAGACAATCCTACACCAAGTCTCATGCTGACAACGGTAAGTGGACTCAATGAGATTTATTTTTTAAAAAATCACTTGAAATTGGGATAGACTCATAATGGGAAGGACAAGGACAGGGATTTTAATGGAGAGGATGGATATAGAATTGCTGATCAAAATAGATTATAGACATTTATAGAATTATCGATTATTAAAAACAATGACACTTTTCAATATAGACAAGATATTTTAACCATTTGTAAGTCAAATAATTTTAAATCTTATCTCTTTATATTATATAAAATAAAGCACTAAACATGAAGTAAGAGGAAATATACACAGTAAATATAAACCATCCATGTCTATTAAAGTTAATGTCTTATACATGAAATTCAGTTTCCCAAGAAGATACTTGATGATATTTTGGCTTCCTCTACTTTACCTCTGATAATGTATTCCAAAGATCATTTCTGGCTGCATTGCCATACTTGTGAATAGTTAAATAATCCTATAAGAATATAAAATTGTAATTACAATTCAAAGGTTAAGCAATTACCGGTAAACACATTTATTTCTCAATTCAATTAACCATTTCCATGTGTGGAATTGCATTAAGGCAAAGAAGAAGACATGCAAAAAGATTTAGAATAGCATTTAAAAATATTCCCAAGAGGTTTATCTAGAAGATACTTCCTAAGTCACCCACCAATACTAATTTCATAACAAGGATTTTCACAGCTATAATCACCTCTTATGGATTCCCAAGGTCAAGAATATACTGTAACTGAGCTGGTCAACATCAGCTCATTAGGAGAAAATGACTTCTGCAATGAAATACGCAGAACAAATTCTCTCATCACTCTGTTCAAAGAGAAATATAGTCTTCCACGAAAAAAAATAAATTCTTTAGGTGATATATGCTGATGCCCACTCTCCAATCTCTCTCTGGTGGTTCTATGCAAAGACTGAAGATTGCAAAAGTAATACTCATTTCTGTAGTTTGAAGCACACATTATTATCAATGAAAAAAAAATCTTCCTAAGATTGGTTCACAACTTCAGGCTTAAGATTCCTGATTTCTCATTATACCCCATTAGTGGTTAAGCTTTACACATTTTGTTTCACACCTTGCTCCCCTCTAGAAACGGGAACTGCCTCATTATTGAGGTGACAGCTATCAAGATAATAACGTCATATTTTTTTTCTGGATTTCAAAATCCAAAAAATGAACTAAATGGATTTATTTATATTTAAAGAAAGAAGAAAACTTACATTCCAAATTCTATATTCTTAACAACATATAGGTAAGAAAACAAATTCTAATATTCTTATCAAAGTTCTTTAACTGAAAAAAATTGATGACTTTTGAATATTGTATGTGGAATTGGGCACATTGATAATAATTAACATTAGGGAAAGAAATTTCAATACAAACTGTAGAATATGTGGCAGACCCAGCTCTTATTGGCAGTTCATGACAGAACAAATAACAGTTACCACTTAATCAAAAGGTGATGCCCAACCCCAACTTGGCAAGCACATGTTCAGTAAGTGTTATGAGTAAGTTTATTCAACATAGAACACATACAACTCACCATAACCCATATGAATCCCAATTCAGATTTAACTATGCTTCAGGAAATTTATACTGCATAAACCCAGGAACTGGGTTTGTTTGCTTTGGGTGGAGGGGAGAAGGAGGTACGGGGAGATGAGTTTTAGATACATTAGTTCAGCTTTCAATTTCATTTTTTAAAATTTTCTCTCAGCATTTAAGTGAATGAACTTGGGAAGAATGCAGCATTAGCTGCACCACTAGCTAAAGAGAGACGGGGATTCAGTGGCTGCTGACGGAGGAAGAATCAATTATACTAAGGGACAAGCCCAGCTGATACGTTATCCAACCCCAGGTGGTCAACATTAAATCCATGTATACGAGCAATACTGAACGGACTCTCAAAGATATATAGGCCATGGTATTTAATAACAATTACTATTATTATGCAGGAATAATTCATTAATCCTAGAGGGAGTAGAGAGGAGCTTGTAATTACATTACTAGTGTAAATGACGTAAGTAATGTATGAAATTCTCAAAATGAAGAAACTCATGATTTTATAGCATATAACCAAGCATATTACATTGAAATCATTCAGAGTTTGGTTCCGCTGTGGATCATACTTCTTAAGTCCTAACAAGTAGAATCGAATTTTTCATTTTATGGGCCACCAAAAGCCCTGTGACGTATGTTAGAAGTTTATCTACACTTTTTGACCATGAGATGGGATGCCTAATCATTCTCAGCTCAGAATAAAGTTTCACTTCGAGTAAGTTGAAATATCACTTTCCAGGGTTTAGTAGCAAGCCAAGCCTTGGTGCCTCAGTGGTCAGTGATAACAGTGTTCTTATTGGTCTCCTTTCGATACAGTCCTCAGATATAATGGACGTCTACATATGTTCAAATACGTTTTTTCCCAGAAAATAACTTCTTTGTTATTTTATTCTTTCTCTTGTACAAATGCGATCACTTCTTATATGAACAAATGTCATTGCATAGCATACTTTAAAAATCCAAAGGATAGTGAATATTGTTCTAATAATTGATCATCCACTCATTTCATAAAATAATAAAGAACCAAGCAGTCCAGGAGCTTTGTAGGTGCTGGTGAGATGGCAGCAGGGAAAGCTTACTAAGTACAAGTGCAAAAGCCTAGGGGTAATTTATATGGAAGGACTGTCTTCTATGAATGACCCTGGAGATTTCATGGTAAAACTAACATTTGGAAAATATGTTCAAATATAGGTATATTATTAATAAAATTTTAAATTTCTTTCAAACCTCCAAGGCAATGATATATAAAGATCTTAGACATATGAACCCATAATAGAAATATATGTTTTTCCTCGGGTATATGAAAGAATCCATAATATATTTGGCATATTATCTAATATTGAATGCTTTAGCTTGAACATGTTAAGAACTGTGGATATTCCACAATGTTTGCTTCAGAAATGGTGTTATTAGTAATAACAAGCAAAGAGAACCATTAGCCAATGTGAAATTACATACCATATAGTGTGGATAGTGTAAAAGCTAAACATGTATTCCATAGGCATATATTTTGATAAATATGCCATGGAGGAGCACATAAGGCACAGGGAGTGTGTGTGTGTGTGTGTGTGTGTGTGTGTGTGTGTGTGTGTGTGTGTGTGTGTGTGTGACAAGCTTTGAATTAAATTCAAGGTTCAGCAGTCACTAGCTGTACAACATGTGAGCTAAAACAATACTCTATTTTAGCTCTTTTTGTGTGTTTTCACATCTATAACATGAAGGTAATAAAAGCATACTACATGTAGTTACTTTTCTGAGAATACACACAGTGTTAGAGCAGTGAGAATTCCTAGTATACCCTGATAATTGTGTAGGCATTATCTCTTATAATCTTTTTAATAACGTCAGACCATAGATTGGAAAACTGGGCAAAAGAACAAAAAGTATCATTGCTAGTAACAAAAAGTATGACATGTGTGAAATAAGTTTACCATATTTTTAGCACAATATGAGTTCCTATACTTTATATCATTTGATTAACATCACATCATAATTTAACAAATCAAAGACTGGGACATCAGAGACAGTAGCCCATACGCAAACCACAAAAAAAGGCTATACAAACAACTACCTACCCACAGCCAGCAATCAAGGTGTGGTGCAGACATGGTAAGATTGCATGCCTTCAACAGAAGCTCCTTCTGGGAAGCCATTTACGAGGACAACTTTCCAACCCCTCAACTAGACGATCAACTTGATACCTCTTATTCCCCACATTCAAATGATGGTTTATGGTAGAAACACCCTCCCAAAACCCTCCCATTCTACTTCAGTTCGATGATTACTTTCCTGAAGGTTGCTCAGAAGAATGAACGTACCACTGTTCCTCACTCTTTTACTCTTCATTATAATCTCTACCATGAAGCTCAAATACTACTGGCCAAATTCTCATTTAAACTACTGGTATGCTCTAAATATTATCCAAACTCCTTCGTGTAATCTAAAAATATACTTATTCAACCATATATTTCCCTCTCGATCTATCCCCTCACTGAGACATTTTGATGTTTCAGTTTATGCTTAATGTTCATTTCTAACTCTCTGCTCATGCAGCTTTTTACATACTGGCTTCTTTTGCCCACTTAAGTCCAGTTTAATCTTTGAGAACTAACTTTTAATAAATGTTTCCCAGGAATTCTTCACTGACCATTTCAACACCCTTCTTAATTTTGAACTGTCTTTCTTAGATTGATATTCATTGTACTACAGAAGAACGTTTTCCATATCATGCTGCAACTGTTTTTTACCCTGTAACTTCCAACATTATGCACCATACAAGGAAGTAAGAAACGTGTCCTACCGTTTTTCTATTATTTAATCAGCATTGCTGTGAATAGCCTGACACACGCATCAATACATGTCTATTAGATGCACTGGATGTGCAGCATGGTTCACTGTTAATAAAAATAATGCAATTATTAATTTGTGTCTATTAGGCTTCCCCAAGATGTTCTCTTAGATTTAATGCCATCAAAAGACTGAACTACTACATCTGAGATAACTTCTTACTTTCTTTGTCACATATGACACGATTCATGGCATTTCGTGTACAAAAGGCAATAATATGAAAATAACAAGGGGGCAATAAAGAGGGTGAGCTCAGGAAGTACAGCACAAGGATTCCTCTCACGTTCTAAGAGGAAAATAATTATGTAATACTTGTCTCCTCCTTAGAAGTCCCTTAGCACAACAGGATGGAGAATTAACCATGTAAGTGGCTTATTTCTGGGACATAGATAATGGTCCAGTAAAATTTTTGTGGATGCTTTCTCTGTTTTGAGCTATAAGTAGCTAAACTGTCCTGAGCACAATGACTTTGCAGATAGGGAAACTTCTTCCTTTGTATTAGAGATAAAGCAGAACCGAGGCTTTTTGCTTTTATTCATGTCTTACCCTCCCTCACAGTTTTGTGGCTGGATGGCAGCATTAATCCCAAACGTCACCTTTAGACAGAACTTGTACAGAAGAGAAAGACAGCATCCCATAATGGGACTCTTCTTAAGACTCCTAGTTTCCCCCTCAAATCCTTCAGTGAACTCATTTTTAACATTTATCACTTATCAAAATCATATTGTGTGCTTCAGCAAAATGCTGTTCATACAGCTTGAGGTAGCATCATTTGGTTCTGTACACAGGGAAGTTATCATCTTCTGAGGGAAATGTCTCCCAATGAGGATGAAGACTTAGAAGAAAGCAGGATGCTGCTCATAAGAAAACACAGGGTCAAAACTCTGGATATACCAGGTACATCTGTGTACAACTGACTGATGAACAAAGACTCTTAAGTTGGGCCTCGGTGCCAAGGGGCAGAATGTCCTCTACAGGAAAATTAGCCTCTAGTGTGTCGGGAAAATTCAAATAATGGTTTTCCTGAAGACTTGACAAGGAAGCTTAAGCAAAGATTTGAAATATGGTTGGTTTCTATTAAGAATAATTATGCCTTTAAAAAATTTAGCAAGCATTTGTTACTTTTTGGCTACCCAGCATTTGAGCTCCATTCTTACATGGGGCAATAACTCAATGTGCAATGTGGGAGGAAGGCAGGAACAGCCTCTCCGTGTTAAAATGTAAAGGACAAAATGCTAAATATTCCCTCTCACTTCCCCTGGCACCTAAAGTTTAAGCATGTGTCCTGGTCTCCAACAAGTGAATACTTGAGCCCAGGGCTTTGAATCCGAAAGAAATATAAAATGTCTGAGAAGCAGAGAGATTATTCCCTGACATGAGAAGTGAACTGAGAATGGAATGACAACCACACTAGTGAGTACAACTGAGTCAGCTACTCTGAGGTCTGACCTTGGCGAGTTATCTTGAAATCTCATGATAACCTTTTTGGTGCGCTTTGTGTCCTTCTCAATAATGTGATACATCACTTTCAGTCATTTTAATAAATTTACTTCTACTTAAATCTGCCAGAGTTATTGTATTATTTGAAACCCAAAATTATATCTAATGTATTAATAGATGATTTTAACAAACACAGACTTTTAACGATCATTTTGGTGATCACTAAACAAATAAATAAAACCTTATTTTTGCAGAGTGCAGTGTGACTATTTTGTAAATGTGCTAGGATTTCACTGTGTTGTGAATAGAAGGTATGCGGAATGAGGTGTGTACTTAAAGATTTAGGCTGACAAGCAGTCTAGAGGTAAACCGATGAGTACAATAGAAGGCATAATGTTTCACAAATGGTGCGTATATGAAGTGACAGTGAAACTTTTTTTTAAGCTTTTGACTTAAATATCTAGAGAAGAGGCTTTTTAACTGGAAACCACTGTCCTATGAAATTTACTCTTTTAAGCAGATAGAGTAAGGTGATTTTCAAGTGATCCAAGAACAACAAAATGATTAAATGTTCCCATGATAGCAAAGATACACAAGAGCTGGACAGTCTTATTTGACCTAGGCTCATGTATTTCAAAGCATACATTCAACCTTGGGAAAAACAGAACAGATTGGAACAATCACACATAACGAAACAGAACCAAGAAAGCTCCACTATACACTGGGGTATTTATTTTGCTTAATATTTTCAGACATTTTTGGAAATTAAGACTAAAAGTGCATGAGTAGCAGACCACTGAAGGATAAACTCTCATGCAAAAACAAAAGTAATTGTCTACTCTAACAGACAGCCAAAGACAGAAAGGACTAAGTCATTATTCATATTTTCTCTGCTGCTAAACTCTAGTATGAGGGGAACCACACCCATTTCCAATCCTTAAAAACTTTTAAGAAGTTTCAAGCACCCACATAATGTTTAAAATATAATCTAAAAAGTGAAGCATTTAGAAAATAAAGCTATTTGAAGAGATATAAGGACAATAGTTGAGTATAATTGTTTGCAAGCCATTCTGAGTCCTAAATTCAAATATGTGTTTATCCTAAATTTACCTTAAAAAGTGGCTTGCCTAGACATGTATTCAGCATTTCTTTAGGAACAAAAAGATGTTTTACATATTTTAAAAATCCATCACCCTGTTTAATGAATGTAAATTTTGTAAAAATTAGTATTTTTTCATAAGAGGTTGTCAAATATAATGTGAAACACAGTATTTTAAATCAAAACAACCTGTCAGCATTTGAAAGGGGTTTTGTTTGTTTAGTGGCTTTAAATTATAGACAATAGCATATCTCCACACTACTTTGGTTTCTGAATATTTCCTGTGTAGCAATTATGGATCATAGCACTGATACCTACAAGCAGGAGTATTATGAATTACAGTATTGCCACTGCATTTGTACTTCACTGCAGAACAACCTGAAGGGGTTCTACACCTGTCAGCAAAACAGTACAAGTATAATAGTCTATAGAGGTGTTTCCAGGTACTAAAATATACTTACTGCTCACTGTTGTTGCTAGCTTGAAATATTACAAAGACATAAAATGAATCTGTTGGTAAAACTGAAGTTTGTGAAATTTTTTTGAATGCTCTGATGAAGGGCTTTGATCATTACAAGCTCACTAAAGTAGGTAAAATATATCATGGAAGATTAAAAAAAATTGCATTGCCTTTTGTAAATCAAGATTCCCAGTGCTTACAGGAATAGGTATAGTGTCTTCCTAGGATGCAGAGCTTACAGACATGTGAATCGTGTGTCGCTGTTCAACTTTTTCTCACACAGCCATGGCTTGGAACCAGTGGAGAAAAATATGTAATTCAATCAATCAAGAAAACAAATGTTAATACACTGAAAAATCTAGCTAAGAAATCATACTGATCTTTACCAGTCATATGGATTTTAAAAGAAGTCATCCATTTTCTCTAAACATTAATTTTTTTCAGCTGAAAACCATACATAATAAGCTAATGATAAATATAATATTCATAAAGAA
Organism: Phyllotis vaccarum; assembly: GCA_033318265.1. Classification (NCBI taxonomy): domain Eukaryota; kingdom Metazoa; phylum Chordata; class Mammalia; order Rodentia; family Cricetidae; genus Phyllotis; species Phyllotis vaccarum. Next base: position 13,464,574 of record JARWLC010000014.1, on the reverse strand, counting down.
TGTGACATAAAACATTTTAGAAAATGTTTATCACACAAAGAATTTCCATTTATTTTAATAGTAGCATTGATGGTAAGTAAATACCATTGTTTTTTTTTTTTTAAATAAAAAGCCAAGAGTCAATATATTTTTGAGTCCTTCTTCTATGCTCTAACCTGGTAAGGGAAATGTCTGGAGGAAGCAAAGAGAGGAAGCTAGGGAAAGGGGAGAGAAAGATGGAAAGGGAAGGGAAGGGAGAGGGTAGAAGAAGCCATCCAATCAGAAAGGAGAGTGTTGTAGTGAGTCCTCTGGTCCTGGGGCAGACCATGCTGATTTCATACAGCTCTGCTCAAGTTATGTGAACATGTATTATGGATTATAATTGTGGAAATTAGAGGAAAATATTGTTGGCATATTTTAATGATTTGTCTTTTTAAAGTGAAATGGATGAATACAACTTTTTTTTTTTCTTTCTTCAGAAATATGAGTAGTGATTTTCATTTATTTTTAAAAGTTCTTGTGGATGTGCCATGCTGAGCTGACTTCCTGCTCTTTGAGGAGAAGGGATAGGAGCATGGGGGAGGGGGACTGAAGGCTGACTTGGAGAGACAGGAAGGGGATGCAGAGGGACACATGGATAAAAAGACATGATTATTATACAATAATAAAATGAATTAAAATGGCGAAAAACTAAAATAAACCTTTAAAAGTTAAAGATTGTCTTTTATAAGAAACAGAGATGTTGACTTTCATGCATTACAAATACACAGAAAAATATTCGGTAATATAATTACTCATTTTAGCTTTGCAGTTGATTATTTGACAAATTAAATGCTGATTAAGGCAGAACCAATGTTTGAAAAACTTGCAATGATATCAGTATTATAAGACATTGATTTGTCACAGCAAATCATTGTTAAATATTCACCTTTATGCTTACAAAATATGTAAACCTTCACAGCACTTTGAGTGGAGCACAGAGACATTTGAGTGAACTGTCTATAGTAATTTTATAATAAGAGTGATTCAGCCATCATCATTATTAATATACCCTACTGTCTATTTAGGAGGGAGTTAACTACAGTGTACTATCTTTCTTCTCATGGCTAACTTCCAGTTTGTCTGAAAATCTAAATGCAAGGGAGCAAGTACCCACATTAATAAGTCCAGGATTCTCAAACAGAAGTCTGAAATAAACATACTTACATATAACACTTCTCAGGAACATGTTATTGAGTATGTTGTTGCTACTGATAATCACCATGGCTTTGTGCCTGTCATTACCTTCGGGCTATCGGAATTTTATGAGCACAGACCAATAATAATGACATTTCCTTTTTGCTTTTTATCCACACCTCATTGCCTCCATTGATTTGCATAAGCAATTTCCACCCTGATAATTGGAGCCAAACATGTTGTTGTAGGTTACCTTATGGAAGGTAGCAGTTAAATACTAATTAAGAGAAATCTTTCTCTATTCAAACATATTTTAAAAGTTATTGACTTATTCTCACTGGCTGAGCAGGAAGGTGACTCACTCTCTGACAGAGATTTTAGGGTTTGAGTGCATCAAGCTTAACAATGATCTTTTTTCTTATTATTTTTAATTATTGCTGTCACCTCATAATAACATAAAGAATGATACTGCCAAGCTGAGATTGTTAGGATAATACTGTTTTGTTTCAAAAGAAAAAGTGATAGTACTATGGATTAATTATTTTAATAGTAACTGAATCAAACAGCGCTCCTTGAAGATTTCATATTTGTAACTTTAATTTCAGAAAAATCAGAGGAAAAAGGTGAACTTAGTTTGATTAAGCAAATAATAGAGGAACGCAGAGGCTCCAAATGATTTCAGAGGTTCTATCTAAGGACAGTATTACCAACATACGTTATTTGAAGGTAATACGACAGTATATAGGTAGAATAGAGCTTTAGGCTATTACAAAATCAAGATTAAAAACTGTAGGTACTAATGAATTGCTCTTGTGTATGTTATGACCATAAGCATTTCTACTTGTGGGTAAAAATTTATGTACATATAATGAATGAAAGCTTTCTGACAAATAAAAAATGTACACACTATCAACAAGATGGTAGGAGGTGAGCACTTTTCTGGTAAGTGGTCAGCACGTGCATTTATTATTAGAAGCAAGAGAGATTCCACAAAGGTATTTATTTAAAGTGACCAGGAAATTCTAGAAAACAGAAAAAAACGGAATAGACTTATATTCCATATATTGCACAGAAGAGAACATTTAATATCATTGGACACTGGGGCTTTCCCAAATAGAAGAGGGAGATGTCTTCTGCCCTAGAATTCCATAAAGAAAAAGCTCTATTTAGCATGGCGTTGAGAAATCATTTTCTAATATTGAAATGTTAAATAGATGTGAATTTGTGGGGTAATCTTATTACCATGGCCTTCCATAATGGCTGAGAAAAGAACTTGGGAGTTGCTCATGACACAGACAAAATAAGATATTTAAACAGTGTAGTCTGTGTGCAGGGAATGTCTCTGGTCACCAATAGCCTGCTTTTCACACTCTCGTTGACTTGAACTCCAAATAGGTAAAGAAGTTGCTTCAGGTGCTTTCCGGTCATCATCACTCACTAGCATCATACTAGGAAAAAACGTGGGGGCTGAGGAAACATGACCTCACTTCGAAGATCACATGAAGATTTGTTTTTAAACAAAAAGCAACTTAAGATGGCCACTGGTGTGATTCTGTTCACCGTGTTAGCCATAACTCAGGCGTACTGGCTAACAGGGGGAGATATAATGAGGAGCCCACAGTTGTGACCATGCAAGTCAAAAGGGTGCAAAGCAAACAAGCCACCAAAACAATTATTTTCAATGGCCAAGTTACCTTTTGGATGATTCCGTAATATATCTTTTGTTCTGTTTCTTATTGTAAAAGATTAATACTTTTCAAATATTTAAATTTAAATACACATGACTGGTAAGATATGCCTAACATGACTGAACCAAGGTAAATAATGTTGGTAATACAGTTACTGGAATAAATGCATATAAGTTATATATGGTACTAAGGCCACTCACTGACTTCCTGGAAACTATCTCCTAGACTTTTCCTCTTAATATCCATCTTGACTTTAGAAAATGCCCACAGATAATGCTAAAACTATTTATTCTTAAACTAAACAGAATCGTTTTAAGCTTGTTCTGAGTTTTATAGAATATATTACATAAAACACTATGTACGTGGATGTTTGTGTGTGTATATATATACATATATATATTTCTTCATCTTGAATATATATTATTTGTGACTGGGGGACATAATCTAACAATGTAAAAGTTTATATTTGATTTTCTCCACAATCCACTTTCAATACCGTCATTAAAACTGAATCTGGTTTACTTAGTGGTATCAGGCACTAGCCCTTTAAGAAGTGGTTCTATACCTTTAAAGAAGCTATCTGCAAGTGTTTGCCTGCTTTGTTAGACTTTTAAAGGGTGTAGCATTGACAGTGAATTGCAGGACAATAGCAATACATGTATTCATTGTATATAAGTGAAGAATGGGTATAGATGGGAAAATACAAGGCAAGAAGGATTAGAAAACAGGCTTCAAAGAGCTGAATTCCCCTGAGCTCTGACTAGTGTTAAAAGCAGTTCCCTTTGTTGAGAAGGGAAGTCCCTTCCTTGTCTGAATACATGATAATAACACTAAACAAGAGGATTACTAATTCTTCTCAAAGCCAACCTCCAGGACACTGTCCTGCCATCAGACCTAAAAACAGAGTCAAAGTTAGCAAGTACAGCTTAGAAATTCTGACCTTAGAAAACATAATACACACTATGAAAATCATCAAGAAATTTCAAAAAGCCTTTAGCAAATGTCATGTAAGACATTTAGATTGATTACAAAAAATATTAATTATCTGGAAAAAAGCAGGAAAACAAATATGTAGCTTAAGCTTCTTGACAATGTAAGTTGAATTTCATACCAGAAAATAAAACACATTATCAGCATAAACTCCAACAGCTGCTCATCTTGTTTGATACAGTAGCATTGCTGTATACTGATGGCTGGCCACCCAGTTTAATATTCAGAAGACCACCAGGAAGCTCAAAAACAGGAAGTTTCTTTTGCACATGCAGTTTATGGTATACCTCCTTCAAATTAAAACAGGTGTCCCAAAATTAAAAAAAAAAAAAAAAAATCAAATCGCCTAACTGACCAATTGTCTTAAATAAATCCTATATTTAGAAACTATGAAACATGGAAACAATCTTGAAATTTTAGTTTTGCATTTTATAACTATAAGGTTGGAGGCCAAGAGAGATTTCATGGCTTGGAGGAAGCTCAGCATTAATTAAGAGAAATGAGAATTATTTTTCCCTACTTATTCTATTGCCTCAAGCTTCCCACAAAATTCCTTCTATCATTTTGTATAATAGATAAAATATAACAGTAGATATGTAGAGTTTGCAAAAATATAATCACTTCTGTGTCTTAAAATATTTATGAATGGTACATATAATCAACACTTTAACTAGGTTCATTTTGCAAGTTCTAATTTCAATTCAAACATAAAAAATAAAGCTGACTTATTAGTAAATTATGAACTAACCTTAACTTCTGAATATAATTCATTTATTAAACAAGAGCTTTAAGGTAATTTTCTTTAAAAAAATTAAAAAGCCAACCATTTATACATTTAGGCAAACTCAAAAAAAATAAGATATACAAAAATAAATCAAGAATGTCTTTGCAATTGGACATTATTTCATTTTTTTTCTTCCTTGGTGTCTGATAGCTTATTTATAGGTATATAATAAAAAAAAGAACAAAAGTTTTCTGTTATTTTTCTGTTGGCTTATGGGCTGCATCTGAATCTACTGATATTTTAACTACCTCCTGTACCCTATGGCCCTGAAGTCAGAACCCCCATCCCCACCCAAGCGCCCTAGAGGGGTTTCCAATCTGCCAGCATACCAGCTTGGCTGTGGCCATCAATTGTAGGTTTAAAATAAGTCTCTATTGTTCTATTTACCAAGAAAGACTTAGGCTAAATCAGAGAAGCCAATTTGTTGCCAGCTGACCTTCCTTGCTGGCTGGACATCCAGCAAGAGACTATCTCCCCTTCCATCCCAAACCAAAAAGGCCCATAAATATCTAAGTCCCTCCTCATTCCTTCCTGGGCATCTCTGTCCCATCTTCCTGGCTCTCCATCCTCTATGGATAATTCCTGTCAACTAGTAGTTGGCTCCACCCCCGATACAAGGCTAATTTTATTAACTCAGTCTCGGAGTTTCACAGTGACATCAAATATCCAGAAACAGTTCTTATTTTCTCGAAAGGTTATAGAGTCCCCTACCTGCTGAGGTGTGCCTTCAATCTGAAATTTTAAATACATATTGCCACACAAATTATGGTGAAATATGTAAAATATTGTTGAAACTCTATTCAAATATTTTCTAAGAAAATGTGAATACATAAACTGACCCGGAAAACTACTAAATAAATTACATGTAACATATTTGTAAATACTTTTGCTTTGTTCTTTAAAAAAAAAACTTAGAATACAGAGTTATGAAAAATTATCGCCAGAACACAAATTTTCTTAGATAATAAAGAAGAAGCTGCTATCAGCATGATATCATATCATCACACAGGAGGGTATCAGATTTGAGCACATGGTGAAAATATTTAAAGTGAAAAGGATGCAAAAGGAAGGAGGGAAAGGAGGTAGAATAACAAGAAAACACACCTCACTTGCAGTTTGGGATTGCCTGAACTAGTAAGTATAAACACAGTATTATGCAAGTAACAAACTTCCATTTGTCAACACAGAAATAGCTATGGTGAATGTAAAAACAATTCATAGACATTTCTCAGAGGTAAGTGCTAACATCCCAGAGCGGCCCTTTCAACAACTTGTAAAGCAAGGCTCCCTAGAGCCTTGTGAATGGCAAGCTTATTAAAATGAACTTTTCGAACACTTGGCACCATGACATGCAGTGTCTGTGCAGGAGGTCATCTCCAAAATGTACCCCATACATCTTCATTCACAAGAGATGATAATATATCACCCAGACAGAAGGATCTACTGTAAACTAATCCAAACTGCTGATAATACACTAAATCAGCTGGAGTGATAGGTATAAATGAAGCTGGAAGCTGAGTATCAAAGGATACAGATCCATCTGATCAATGAGATGTCACAAGGCAAATAAAATGCAATGTTGACAAACATAGACTCCATTGATTGAAAATTAACCAAACCAAGTATTATAGGATGAAACTGCATATAAACACTAGTTTCAAATTAATGCTTATTTTAATTGATTACTTTTTTAGCAGTTTCATATAAAAGTGAATAGGCTGGGTCAGTGGAACAGAATATAGGATGCACTTAATGTATTTTATATACCATAGAAATATGACAGAATAGGAAAAAAGGCTGAAGATACATTCTGCCCAAATAACTACAGTCGCTGAATCTGATGAGCAAACACATGTACACAGTTAAAAAGAAATAATAAAAATTGTACACACACAGAAAACGATTTCATATCAGCTTGCTACCAGGAATTCAAATTTAATTTATATTGTCCTTTGTGAAAACTCAAATATTTTCTGAAACTGTCGCATTACCAATTTGATGAGGAAAACAAAGCAGGGGGATAAGAAAGAACATTCCTCCAGATAGTTTATATTCATGAAGGGCATTCCTTAAGGTGAAGAAAAACACCAAAATGGGATTCTCAACTATGTGATCAGAATGGAGTCTTCATCCCTCAGCAAATAGAACCTACATCCTTCAGCAAATACGATTGAAGGATTCAGCTATTCTGAGGGTGTCTGTCATGAAAAGGACTGATTAAAATAAATTTTGAGGCCTGCAAAGAGTAATCGGCAAAAGTAGTTTGCAGGAAAAATTATTCTCCAATAAATTTATATGCTCTTTTTATTTGTTGCATTAAATTTATAGTTTGTTGTATCAAATTTAACTCTTGCTTTGTATTTTCTCTTTCAGCTTATTTTTGATAAAGATAGAACTCTACTATAAAAATATGACCTGATCCCAGTTCCAGTTTATTTAAATTTCAAAATGAAAAGCTTACTAAGAACAGATAAGATTGATTGCTCTCTCTGTCTTAGCATAATTGTATTTCAGGTGAACATCAATTTACTTTAAAGGACACTTCTAAGTAGCAGAATGCATCATAAATAATTCATCAATCACAGTGACTAAGGGACTGATTTACTTCAGCAGATTCAATGGAACCAAAGTTCTTTTTCTATGGTTGTATCAGCTCTACATTTTTAATAATTTTGTTGCACACAAATTCATCCTTACATTTTCATGCCCATTACCCTAAATGCAGCACATACAACTGGGTTTTTTTTCTCTTTTTTCCTTTTTATCGAAAATAGATTTTCTTCTCATACAATAGATCCTGTAATGGACAGTTTCCCTTCCTTCTTCTCCTGCTGGGTCCTCCCCTCTTCCCCTCCTCCCCTCCTCCCCTCCTACCCTTATCCTCTACATTTCTAGCTCACATTAGAAAAGAACAGGCTTCTAACAGATAACAACAAAATGAAAACTACATGATTTTCTCCTTTCTCTTAAAATGATTCATTTTTCTTTCAAATAAAATATTTAATTTTTATTGGGACAAATAGCAACTCTGCGTTTCAATAGCAAAACACCACCAGAGGCAGTACACAACTGAAAAGCAGGCACACAAATTTCTCAATTATGTAATTTTAGAAAAGCTAACAATTTGTTTTCATATTACTTAAACATCTCAATGGCAGTAAATAACAGCAGGTTTTCTGAAGCTCTTGTGCTAAGTTGTTCAGGATCTGACATGTGAAAAAATTAGTTCAGTTTGTAAATGCCAATTAAACACCTCTGAATTGTATACCAGTTTGATATACAGTATATAGAAAGAAGATACACTGAGTGTCCTATAAATATTTTAATTCTTCTGTCATACTAAAGGACAGAGCCTACAGTGAACATCTTAAATTTATTCATCAGAGTAGCAATTTGGTATTAGTAATTTCCTAAACTATGAAATAACCTTAAAATAAATATAACAAAAAGAAAAATGGTGGAAAAAAAGAAAGCATTTTACTTACCTGCAAACCCCTCTGAAAAACTGAATGGCCCATAAAGTTAGCCAGCATTCTAATCAAAGCAGCACCCTGTGGGAAAGGGAATAAGAAAAAAATTTCAACAAGTGTGATTCTAACAGTGCCACAGGTCAATCAAGAGTGGCTCACATTGTACACTCTATTCTAGTTGAAAAATATTCAAGGAGAAAAAACATGAAATAATATCTCACTTACCCACAGGTTGAAAATCCCATTTTTTGGACATCTAAATGTTTTCTGGATCAGAACCTACTACTTCAAGATAAAAATCCCTCAGAGTATCTCAAGAAACATTCTCTAATCAAGAGTAATAAATACTTTTTGTGAACATGGTACATGGCAAAATTAATAATGCACGGTGCTTTATTTCCCCAATTTCCACAATCTGGTAACATAAGAAAACCCATTTAAAATATATTCATATAAAAATATATCATGCAGGTGCATACTCTTTACTGAACTCCTAACTCAAGTGTGAACTCTTTATCACAAACATAAAAAAGGGTGTGGGAAGCAATCACGTTTTCTGGATTCTATCTCTGTTACAGTTTTTAACATTTTTTACCAAAAGAAATGATTAGACCTGTCTTCTCTTATTTTCTTCTCTTGCAACATAGAGTTATCAACAATCCCAGTCAGTAAGACAGTTTTTGAAGCTTAGAAAATTTAGTGTGTATGTGTATATATATATATATATATGTGTGTGAATTAAATATGCACATTAAAATCAATGTTATATATGTGTGTGTTGTGAAGTACATATATTAAAAATTAGTGTGTGTATGTGTGTGTCTGTGTGAGTGTGTATGTGTGTGTGTCTGTGTGTGTCTGTGTGTGTGTGTGTGTGTGTGTGTGTGCGTGTGTATGTGTGTGTGTGCATAGAACAGTTCGAATAGGGTCTAAAAGATAGTCTGAGCCATCAATATTATTTTCATGATGGCACACTATTTTTGTCATGCCTACTTCTTATAGAGGCTAGATGTAGTTATGTGTACTTATATGTAAGGAATAATATGTGATTAATATACTTTGAGTAATAAAATATTAAAACTTGAGATTTACCATTATAGTAAATATAGAATACTATCAGTGCAAATTGGGCATAAGTAATAAACTTAAAGCAATCCAAGTTATGGGGGATTGTCAGGGTGATCACAAACCTATATGTAAACTATAAATTAGCCTTCTGTAAGTTACTGGTTCATACTGAGCTGCTCAGGGGTTATTAAGCAGTGACTATTTAAGTATAAATGACAGACTAGGTTTAGTGGGAATTCCTTTGTGCCTACATATCCCTCTCTATCACCCTTACTGAAGTAATTCCTTTCTCCAAGGTGTTTCTTTTAAATGTCATTAATGTATAGTGGGATTATGTAGTCACACCTACTGGCTTAATAAAAATGCTGATTAGCCTAAGGTAGACAGGAAGTGTAGGTGGGGCTACTATACTAAGAAAACTCTGGTAACAAGAAGAGCAGAGAGAGAGGGGGTGGGCAGGAGACACTCCAGAGAGACACCAGAGACAGCAGGTGCATTGGAAAGAAGTTGAAATGAGAAAAGGTACCAAGCCACATGACTAAACAGATTAATGGAAACAGATTGAGTTAAGATGAAAGAGCTAGCTAACAATATGTCTGAGTCATAGATTAAGAAACATGTAATTAATATAAGCATCTATGTTACTTTGGGTCTGCTGGTCCAGAACATGGAGCTAGTCTGGGCCAGAAATTATTTATTACATTAATGTATATCTGTACATTCATATACAATTGCTCATAATATACATCAATCAGTTTATGCTGATGAGATTTACTATGACTTCTCAATGCATGCACTCAGGTTATCCTCTTCAAAGAGCGTACCCTACAACATTTCAACCTTCATGGCCCTCCTGCAGTCAGTCCAAAAACACAGCCATAATTTTCCACTGTTTGACAGTAAAACTGTTCCCTTTAAATTTGGAACCTAGATGTAATATAATATTCACACTCCATTAGTCAATAACCCTTAAAGCACTTAAAAAAAAAAAGTCTAAATTCCCCAAAGAACTTGTTCCTCAAATAAGAATGTTATCATCTCCACCAATATGGATCTGGCAAACCATAAAGTTTTATGCCCCTCCAGATATTTTCCCTCTCTCGTCATCTACTCTGTTTCCTCTCTATGGATATCATTTTGTTTCTTGCTCTTTGTCTTCTGCACACTTGTGTAAGTCCATAAAAACAGAAGCATTTATGATTCAATCTGGGGAGCCTGTGAGAATCCCCTTTAGAAGGCGTCTGTCTGCTCCCTGAATTTCTTTGACAAGTTCTCCTCCTATGTATTTTTCCAATCTTGTCTACCCACCCTGAGGGGAAAATTTATCTGCCAGTTCTTCAACAACACTAACCCTTGCCTCCTGGGGAGAGAAAGAGACTCTGAGGCAGTCAGCTCCAACTTCCCTTCAGAGTAAAAGAGCCATCTTCAAATGATTTAAGTGATTCCCTCCAGGTAATGATGACTTGGTCCCTTGTAGGGCTATAAAAACTATCAGTTTGGCATGAACTAATGACAAAAGAGTACTTTGTAATCATAAAGAATAGACCTGTTTTTCCTGTCTTAGCAATAAGGAATAAGATGTAGAAATATAGTCAATATTCAATAATCATAATAGCACTGAACTCTTAATTTTTGTTATATCCAATAACCCAATTACAATTTAGAAAATATATTGCCTGGATATTTTTATGTTGCCTGAAGCAGTCTACACTTTTCTATATTTAACTGACTATTTTTGGTGATTGCTAATTTTTTAAAAACTATTTTAAAGAAGTCTGAAAAAAGGTGGCAGGTGGGCTGACCAAATGTTCTTTATTTAGGGTATAGGACATTTACCATGCATATTTATAACAAAGGCCACATCTTACAGTTAAAGTCACCATACACATTTCTGTTTTAAAGAAAGTGATGAATCATATTTCTCTATATCTTGAAAGTATTTACTTACCAATCTAACCTTACTTACAATGTAGCAACCTAGATTCACTTGTGATTAAAAGTTTCAGTCCCAAGAAAATTAATTAGACATTTAAGCACTGCTGTGGGATTATAGCTTTATACACTGTAGATATTTGTCCCTCCTACTGGTTGAATAAAATGCTGATTGGCTAGAAGGCAGACAGGAAGTATGGGTGGGTTTACTGGGAAGAGGAAGAACAGAGCAGAGATGCCAGCAGAAGCAAAGATGACCTGAATGCTGCTCTGAGAAAAGGTACCATGTCACATGGATAAGCAAGGTAATAATAATGGGTTGAATTAAGATGCAAAATGTTAGCCAGTAATATGCCTGAACCATAGGCCAAGCATCATGTAACTAATATAAGACTCTGTGTAATTATATGTAACCAAGCAGTGGAGAGTGATTTACTTAGAACTGCTGGTCCAGATCTCAGGGCAGAACTCAGCCAGAAATTTATACGTCAAGTGGCATTCCAATGTGATTCATATACACCCACATAAAGCCAGAGAAAGCTTTAAAGGAGTTCTGGAGCATAGAAATGTAGCCGAAAACAGCTTCTGAGTTGTGTCTCTCAAGTGGGCCACCGCACAGGCAGGCCCTGGCATGGCCTGCAAGCTTAAGCTACAAAATGTCAGGCTTTTGGAGTACAACTTACCCTGCAACAAGGCTAGTTCTTGAAATCTCACAAGAGCCTCAATGTAACCAACAAGCTGTCTATGACAGATTTAAGTTACTGCTCTTATATACAATAAGGGAACAGAGTCCAAGACAGCTTCTTAGTAGTAGCATTTTGGTGGGGAGAACTGTGTTTTCTGGGAACAAGGAGAGTCTGGGCTCATTTAATAGATGCTTCCTGACTTTATTAGCAGCAAAACATTTGTGAGTTTTTAAAGAGGTCCTGCTCTAAACACTTAAATGGAGTTCATGAGCAGGGAATGGTGGTGTTCTACTTGGTGGCTATGTGGACCCCCAAATTCCCCAGAGTGGTAATTGGCTCCTGTCAGTACCTCTGCTAAAAAGTTAAATTCTCTAGGAGGCTAGACTAGGAGCTGGATGGAGGCAGCCAACTGCCCTAGTCAAGCCATTAATCCTAGCCACACCTTGGCAGACTAAAGGTGTGATCAGAAACAAAAAAGATAAGAAATATACATTAAAGTCAGACTCAAAAAAAAAAATATAACCCTCTAAATGGTTTACAGTGTTTGAGAGAGAAAAGAAAAGGTGGGAAGAAGGATAACTTCCTTAAAAAAGAAAGTAAAAAAACTAATAAACTATGTAAAGATGGAAATTACAAAGAGTGTCTGGATACTGTATGTTACTGTCTTGTCTTTAAGTTTTCTGACTGAAAATGAAGTAGTAAGACCTGCTAAAAAATATTTGATTATAAATGCTGCTGGATTAATCCAACCTATATATTTAGTAAAGGAGTTGACTTTAAAATTAAAATCAAAAGATATGCTACTTTGGAAAAGAGATTTTCTTTTTATTTCCACAGAAAATGAGAGGCTGTGCATTTATTCCCAGTTAAAGAAAATAAGGTTTGATTGAGGAAGACACCCTAAAAAGTCTCTGATGGAAACAGATGACCCAAATAATCCAGCATTTCAGAGCATCTCTGTTGCAGTCTCCTTTGAACTCTGCATCAAAACAGCTTCAAGGAGACTGGCTGAGATGACCCAGCCTTATAGACTACTCCACTAAGGACTTGTCCATAATCCTAATTTTTCTTTGGGTCCTCACAACATTATCATTGCCTCAATCAGCAGGAAGTAGCCTAGAGAATTATTCTTGCAGTCCCCCAAAATAGATTATGGATGTCTGTCTTTGTTTACAGTGTTGGTTATAAATTATGGTAGATAATGGTGAAAAAAAAAGTATACAAAGAAAATATATTTGGTGGTTTTGTTTTAAAAAGAAAATAAAAGGGGAAATGCTGTAAGATTATAGCCTAATACATTGTAAATATTTGTCCCTCGAACTGGTTGAATAAAATGGTAACTGGCCAGAAGGTAGACAGGAAGTGTGAGCAGGGCTACCAGACTAAGAAAACTCTGGTAAGAGAAAGAGCATAGCAGAGACACCAACAGAAGCAGAGGAAAAAAGACCAGAATGCTGCTCTGAGAAAAGCCACATGGCTCTTAAGAAGATAAAAATACTGGGTTAAGACGCAAGGGCTAGCTAGCAAGATGCCTGAGCCATAGGCCAAGCAGTATGTAATTAATATAAGACTTTGTGTGATCATATGGGACCAAGCAGTGGTGAATGCTTTATTTGGGACTGTTGGTAGAGATCTCGGGGCTGAACTGGGCCAGAAATTCATACTACAACGCACCTTGAGAAGCTTTATGAAAATTGTGCTGTTACTTAGGCAAAGTCATCATGACGTGTTATTTGACTGATTCATTGAGAATATCATAACCAATATGTCACAAAAGGGGGCTGCTAACGTGAATCACAGTCTTTCTTCTTCTGTCCTTTGTTGCTGCTGCTGCTCTTGTTTTCTTTGTAACAATGAGTTACCTAATCATTTCAGAGACACAACATATGTCCCGAGAAAGAACCTTCTGTCCTCAGACTGGGGACATCCCTTTCCTGCAGTTGGCTAAGATGAGCACCCTTAATTCAACTGACTGACAAAGAGAGGAAACTGCCTGCACACATGGCAGTGACTTTGCATTTTTGAACACTAGCTATTCATCAAGGATATCGCCTTTCTTGATTCACTGGTATGCTTTCACAATATGTAATCACTTTTAAAAGAAAGTAATCTTCCAAACCCAATTATTTCCTTAGTGACTTGGTAGTTTCCTCAATATCCCACAATATACAAATAAGCATGATATAAGTATGCCTTATCCTTGGGCTGAAGAGTCTAAAGAGTGGCATTTCTGTTAGGCCTGGAGAGGTGGACATACTCAGGGCCCATCTATGCGACGTAACAGGAATAGTCTTTACAAAGACAGGCAGGTGTGGTGGTCAGAAAACCAAAGTACAGAATGTGATAAAGACCAGAAGGCATGACTCCTCATAATGGAAGAATATGTAAGGAGTACGTTTGAGGCAGATGTTAGAAGTTTGAATTACAGAACTAAAGTATTCGTAAGGTGTGAGTTTAAGTGGTGTGATACCCCGATAGAGTGAGATACCCAGGGGAAAAAACAGCAAGAGAAGTGACTGGTAGCAGACAGTAACAAATGTGACAGAGGCAAATTTGAATTTTAGTCTAAGGAGATCGTGCCATTAGAAGATACACATAAGTACATACTTTAGAAAAGGTTAGTTAAACTAGTAAAATTCACTTGGAAAATGTGAAGTTTTAAAGGTAGGTAGAGAATCAAAGGCCTAGAGAGAAAATAAAACAAGGTAATGAGCTGCAGGAGAGCGTATGGTTAGAGACATAACTGGGATTAGGAACAGGAAAGAATGCCAGAGAAATGTGCTCTTGTTTAAGTGAAGGCAACAGAAATGGAATCTATAGGGCCATACTGTCTTCTCTGCTCATAGAAAAGACTCTAGAAATTAAAAGTAAGGGGGGTGCCAGAGGAACCTGTGTATAAGTGGAGTCGTGAAAGCCATGGCTGAGACTTGTGCTGCCAATTTCAAGGAAAATATTTCACAGAGGAATGTAGTCAGGAACAATTGGGAAAGAATAATTTTAATATCCAATGGATGAGAATGAAGCTAAAAGTATGTGAACATGAGGCATTTGGTTTTTTTTTTTTTTCTTAAGGCAGGTTCTCTATGTGTAGTCCTGGCTGTTCTGGAAACTCTCTCTGTAGAGCAGGCTGGCCTGGAACTCAAAGGATCCACCTGCCTCTGTCTCCTGAGTGCTGGGATTAAAGGTGTGCACCACCACCCACCACCTAGCCTTTTTTTTTTTTTTTTAATATGAGAGGAAATGTTGGTTTAAGAAATAGTAACTACTCAGATCAGTGGAGATTTGCAGATCCAGAGATGGGCGTTAGAACAAACTTCCAGGAAAAAGAAAAGAAATCAAGAATGTAAGTTAGTCTCTGAAAGAATGAGCATAGTTTTCCTGATACAGTACTGACAAGGAAGAAAAGGAGGGAGAGGTCACTAAGAGATTTTAGAGACCAAAGCACGGGTGTAAACAGTCTGAACAGAGCCACCTGCTGTTGTGGGATTCAGGTGTCAGCTGATAAGGTCAAAAGACACTTACTTATACAGGGCACCAGGCCCCTGAAGGGGGCGGGGAAAGCCCATTGAAAAGGGGCTGCTGGAACACGAGACGCTCTCTTTCTGGTTCCTGGATGATTGGGGAGAGGATCGGATTCCATCGTCTGTCCATCACTCGTCCACCGTCCCAGACTTCCAGTCCCTGTTCAGGTGCTACTGCAATCTGTTAACTGTACCGTGAGTTTTGACTTATATTTTAATAAATATCTATCTGGTACTGGTGCCTTCTAAGTAAACTCCGCCTACAACCTGCAACTTTGCATGAAAGCATGGTCTGTCAGCCTCAGCACTGTGGACTCACTATCCAAAACACTTCTTGGTACACAAGCAATTCTCTTTTCAACAACGACAGCCTTCAGATTATGTCTTCCTGAGCATAGAACTAGATTCAAAAGAACTACAGTGAGTAGGAAGGGGTGAAACATGAAGCTGCAGAAAAGTCCTGTGTGAGCAGAAATCACTCAAAATGTATCGTTCACTAAAGAACCATGATGTGATACAGTCACGATGTAACAAAGAAGGTATCATTATTTTGTCTAATAAGAAATCTGACACTTAAAATGTTGTATAACTTGCTGAGATTGGCCCAAATTAAGCAAAAGAGCTATGATTAAAACCCACTTATATCCAATACAAAATTATTTAAAGATGTAGGTGACTGTCTTAGGATATGCAATCAAGGTAGAATCTAGACACTTTTAAAATCAATGTACAAAATGAGAATCTAGGGAGGAAAATGTTGTGGAACATTGTTGTAACTTGGCAAAGGTGTTACATTTGTTTATTCTGAGGGAATATTACTTTATATAAAGGGTGTGTTTAATTATGTGAAGATGTGTTACATTTGTTTCACCTTGCCTGCCCAAGGCACCTGATTGATCTATTAAAAAGCTGATCAGCCAATAGCTAAGCAGAGAAAGGAAAAGTAGGTGTGGAGAGCACAGAGAATATAAAGGAGAAATCTAGGCTCCAGAAGAAGGAGGAGAGAAAGAGGAAAATGGCAGATAAGCTGATCTGCCAGACAGACAAGAGAAGCAGTAAAAATAAGATATACAGAAGGAAAGAAGTAGAAAAAGTCCAGAGGCAAAAAGGTAAATAAACAGAAAAAGGTTCATTTAAGTTAAAAGAGCTAACGGGAAATGAGCCTAAGCCAGGCCAAGCATTCAAAACTGATAAGTCTCTGTGATGATTTCAGAGCTGGTTGATGGTTTTGTAAGAAAAGGACCTAATCGTGAATATCCCTGACTCACATACTTATCAAAGTCCCTGCCATGCTCCTTTCTCTTTCAAGCTCATAAACTCTCTTATCTATTAGTTATTATTACAGAAAAATGTCCATCAACACATAAATATAAGCTGCTCAGTCTGTAAAATGTTTATACACATACATACATATGTGTGGTGTGTGTGTGTGTGTGTGTGTCTGTATGTATGTATGTATGTATGTATGTATGTATGTATGTATGTATGCATGCATGTATGTATGTTTTCAGGGCTTATCATTTGGTATTGGATAACCAACTGGTGATATCTTCCCTGGTGTGATTCTCCTGTTCTTAGCCTTCTTCAAATGCCTGTAATTATATTATAATCTAAAGAGAAATATAAGAGTAGACAGAGGATGAAAATGGAAATAAAATTAATTCTAGTCATGAAAGCAAAATTAATGCCCAGTTGCTCCATCACCCACGCTTAGAACCTTGGAGAGTCCGCTTTGATTTATTACTTCCTGAGGCCAAGCCTCTACCTCTGCGCAGCTGAATTATTTCATGGCCTCTTAATGACAGCCCCAGATGCATTCTCACCCTTACAAATCCATCCTTTGGGCCATATCAAACTAATTTTAATAATTACTTCAGAAGCCTAATGTCTGCTAAGCATGACTTCTGCTGTCAAGCCAAGTTTTTAGATGATTTAGATATTACTATTAGACTTAAGAGGTAATATGAATATTAGCAACAACTGTATTGTTTCAGTGAAGAACAAGAGGTCAGTCCACCTGTATTTTTTGAAAACTCATTAATAGTACTCATAAAATAGTTGGAATACTGTTTGCCTTATAACAAGCTTAAATAAAGCTATAATGAATTGTGATCATCTAACTTCCTTGTCTCTCAAAATCTACGTTTCTACCCACCATCCTAAGGTCATAATCAAGGACATAATAATAATATTTAATATTCTTTATCTTCCCATATAACCAGTTAGCTTCCACTCTAGCTAAACTCTTTTCTCGGGGACTATGTCTTACACACTCACATTTTTGCCTGGCTACCTACTCCGAGTACAATGATGCCTACACGTTCTTTTTAAAAATTTTAAAGTTTGTGGAGGTTGTGCATGTGGAAATCACAGGAAAATTTTGTAGAGTCAGTTCTCTATGTGTTCTAGGGTTCTAAGTCAGCTCGCTGTGTTTCTGGCTCTAGGCTCCTGTACATTAAAAATAAAACATTTTTAAAAGAAAATTAATTTTAAGACACTTCTTATCGC
This sequence comes from Phyllotis vaccarum, assembly GCA_033318265.1. Lineage (NCBI taxonomy): Eukaryota > Metazoa > Chordata > Mammalia > Rodentia > Cricetidae > Phyllotis > Phyllotis vaccarum. The sequence continues at coordinate 13,446,772 of JARWLC010000014.1, read as the reverse complement.
TATGCTATTAATGTTTTTATCACTTCTAGAGTCATATATCATATATGAAATAGTTTCTGACATTATTATATATATAAATATATATAGCTCTTATTATTGCTATATTTACTAGTAGCAATCCTGCCAATTATTGAGACTATAACTTCCCCATTACCAGTGAAATAAAATCGTCACTAGAAGAGGTATCTATCAATTCTTTGTTAATTTCTACTGTGTGATCTAGATTGTGGCAATGAAGCCAATACATAGCCACACAGGTTCTCAGGCCATGAAATGTAGCATTTATTCTTAACTGGGACCACACAAATTTGCAGTACTCAGGCAGAGGTGGTCAAACAGGGAAGTAAAGAGACTAAGAGCCTCTACCTAAGGAAAAGACCACATGTCCAGAGAGAAGAACCTAAAAACATTTCATCTGGCACAGTGGTGCACAAATTTAAGAAACCAGAGAGGTCAAAGACATTGTAAGAAAATCCACAGAATCAACTAACCTGGGCTCATAGGAGCTCACAGAGTCTGAAGTGACAACCAGGGAGTCTGCATGGGGCTGAGATAGGCCCTCTGCATATATGTGACTGTTGGGTAGCTTGTTATTACCAGCAGGAACAGGGGCTGCCTATTACTCCTTTGCTGGCTTTTGGGACCCTATTTTTTATAGTAGATTGCCTTGCTCAGCCTTAACACAAGGTGAGGAGCTTGCTCACACTACAACTTGATAAGCCAGGTTTATCGATATCCACTGGAGGCCTGCCCTTTTCTGAACAGAAATGGAGGAGTGGATTGGGATGGCCAGAGACAGAATGTGGAAAGGACTTGGTGGAGAGGAGGGAGGGGAAAGTGCCGCTGGCCTGTAAAATTAATTAATTAATTGACTAATTAAAAGAAAAGAAAAAAACCTAAACTCTTTTGAATCATAACTTCATTGGTTAAATACATTAGACTGAGAAAATCTTCAAAGATGTTGATATCATTTGTGGTTTTGAGTAGCAGTCAACAGATAACATCCTCATACATTGTAAAATAATTGTTCCCTGTCATCACTAGACAATCACAGCTGGAAATCTATGTGATAAATAGTGCATTTTAAAAAGTACAGAAAGACTTAATGTTCAGGAATTTAAAAAGTATCATGTCAAACTTGTTATGGAAAAAATTATAAAACATGCTTACATTATATGCTAACAAGTGTCAGAAATTAAATGTTTGATATAACCATTACCGATGGGGTTTTAGAAGCATTCAAATATGAAATATTATCCTAATATTTGCATAATATAAAACAAGGCATTGCTCTTCTTAAATAGCAGAACTATATTTAGTCGAACAGTAAATGAAAAAACTTAATATGCAAATAATAATCAACTATGCTAGGAAAGGGGATTATACTGGGACATTTATCTAAAGTTAGAGTAGATAACTAACAAGGAATAAACTTTTTTATTAAATATATATCTTGTAAATAATCCAAACATTCACCTTTGCCACTAGGAGACAAATGTCAAGTAGTTAAATATTTGAAAATTACTCACAACTCTGTAAAACGTCATTACATGATTGAACAAAAGCTTTGTCTACATGAGTCTTTCTTAAGTTTTATAATATATAAGTGGATATACGAAGATAGATATAGATGAATATTATGTTAAAATCAGGAGCATGCCAGGTCCACTATCATGTTTATTATTATTTTCATTATTATTGTCATCATTATTATTATTATTTTGATGATGATGCAATTCCTATATTTCCCTCTGATGTTGCTCTGCATTTGATGAATTTTTAGATTATCTAAATAATGTTTTCCCTTAACTTTTTCTTGTACTGTGTACATTTTGCAGAGTATCCCAAGCACTGGGGATACAAGAACAAGCAGAGACATCCACTGTAGCTATGATGGGGTTGATCTTTAAAATACCCCATCTTCGCTGCTCTAAACTTTTTCTTTATTAGCAACTCATACAATGGCCAGTTATTAACTATCACTACTTATTGGTACAAAATGTGAAAATATTATTCAAGTTTCAATCTTCCTTTTGGTTGTTTAATAAGGTTAGAATTTATGTTGTGTTATTGGGACAATTATATTTAGATGCTCTGATGGAGATATATAATAATTAAAGTCACTCTTTTAGGAAAAAAAATTGTAAAGGCATTCCTCAAAAACTGTAAAATCAGCTCATGTAACTTTCAGGCAAATTTTCTGTGACTATGTGAGTACTACGCCAATCTGTCTGTGCTCTGCCATGGTTCACCTTTCTCCAGTGCTGATGTGGGAATGCGTTTTTGTATGCTGTGAATCTCAATCTTCAAATAAAGGAGCTGTTTTGGGCCATGGCAGACACCATAGAAGAAGTAGGAGGAGAGATCAGAACATAGGTAGGAGAAGCAGGGCCGAGTCAGAGCAGATCGAGCCAGCCGCCCAAGGAGCAACATGTAAGGAGACACAGGTGAGCCACGGGCTGGGGCCACGTGGCCAACAGATTAATGGAAATGGGTTGATTTAAGATGTAAGAGCTAGCTAGCAATGTGCCCGAGCCATAGGCCAAACAGCATGAAGTTAATAGAAGCGTCTGAGTCGTTTCTGGGGACCCGGGCGGCTGGGCGGTTAAGCGGTCCCAGGCAGCAGGTCTGTGGGTCTCCGGATCTCTGGCTGCCCGGGACCCGAGAGCCCCCACTACAACACAGTGCCACTTTGAGTGGCATTATACTTGACAGTGTTCTAGCTTGAGAATCCAGCGGACAATGTGTTTGTGGCATCTGAGGTTTGGATGCATGTCATCTTATGACTTTTATTTAAACAATAAAGAGATTTGCACAAAGGAAGAGGATCCTCAATACGGAATAGTAGAACACAGGTAATATGAAAAGGGGTAAAGGAAAAGTGAGATTTCCATGGGATGGAGGATGGAAAAGGAAAAAGTAAAGATAAAGTGAGAGGAGAGATAATAACACTAAGGATGTTTTAAAAGCCACATGAATCTACTTTTGTATAAGCTTCCTCTATAAAAGAATTTAAAAGGTGTTAAACTCTGCGAGCTACAATAACTTTCTGGAGAATGCCCGTGGGTGCATATGAATAGAAAAATGACATTTAAGAGTAAAAATCAGAGTATACTATATTCATATGTTTGTGGAAGCATCCATAGCTTGTTGGTCAAATTAAAAAACTCCAGGATCAAATATGCTTTACTATAGGTTTTGGTTTTGGTGGGTAAATGCATCATTGTCCAGCAATTTTCAAAACAAAGCTCCATAAAAATGAAGAAAATTCAACTCAAGAAGACTTGAGATTTGGAGGTCAGCGCTCTAGAATCATGGGCATATGTTTCACATGAATGAGATTTACTAGACAGAGGCATAAATAACCTTGTCCTTCATGTAGACTTAAGACTGTCATTTTTTTAGAGTTTTTTTTTCTCCCCTTTGAAAATGGAGATTGCAAGCCACTTACTCATTCAGACAAAATGTCTCTGAACTTCCATCTGCAGTGAAGCTTTACATGGCTGTTGCTCTTAGCCTTTCATATGTTCTGACACCACTGACAAGGACAAAGGTATAGTATATTTTCTCATTAAGCATCCATATGAGAAATTTTTCAAGGATGGACTCACACAAGAGGCTGATGAGATTATTTACACAGAAGGACCATCATTGAGTTCAAGAACAATATTGAATAAAGCCATGCTTCTTAACTCCACTAGGCTATAAAACTGAATTTACCATCCTATTCGATCCATAATAAATAAAACGTGTATTACAAGATTATACCAGCAAACTGATGTTTCGATCACTGCAATTAATCCAAATAGGAAATAAACCCATTGGGGTTTTCATTTCATTTTATTACCCATATAGCTATGTAAAAGGACAAAGAAGAAACACGATTCCTTTATGGCAAGGATGTGAAAACTGGATGACATTTTTGAATCTTTGTTGTTGTATTCAATACATGTTACTTCCCCAAAAGGAAGAAATTGTCTTACTGTATTAATGCTCACAGGTTTCCTCTAACCTTTCTTCTGCTATTCTGTCCTGAGGGCAAAGTTAACAAAAGGGATGAAATGCCCAGATTAAAGCTTGATCAAACCACATTCACCTGTTTTCAAGAAAATAAATTATCCCCTTCATGCATTCCATTGATAAATGGATTATCTCTTCCTTTGCTTTTCCTCCAGAAAAAAAAAAAAAAAAAGACAAGTCATAAGTTCAGTTCAGATGCTTTTATGCTGCAGAGGGCAATGGCAAGTGAGTTTAGATACCATCTAGAAGTCAGTCAATGAAGAAAATCCCACAGCCAGCCCTTCTTGTAAAACAGAAGGACAGCTTTTGCCTCCAGCTTTTGGGTTTTGTTTTCAGTGTGGCAAAGCACAGATGTATCATGTCCCTAGAGACATTCAAAACTCAAAAACATATCGTTCAAAGAACAAAGCAGCCAGCCATTTATCACAAAGTAAATTCTCCTGACGGTGGTGGTTCAGGAACAGAAAAAAAAAGAAGCTAGAGTGTTTATTTCAACACAATCTTTCTGTGAAAAATTCAGCAATTGTATATGAGAACCTCATTGCTTAAACTGTGTATTTAAAGTTTACTGCTGTCAAGCTAAGCCAATGAAATCCAAAGCTTGGGTGTCAAAGTTAAGTAATGAAAATAACTCTTAGGAATCATTGTAGTTACAATCCTTGCAACCCAAGCCCTCATGAGGTTGACATAAATGGATCGCTCGAGCTTCCACAGTGAGGCTCTGTCTCAAAAACCAAACACATGTCATATAAATAGCATCCACAAATCAGTTTGAGAACAACATCTCTATGAAACAAACACCCTAACATTCATAAAAATATGCTGTGGTCTTTCCCCTTGAGACCTACAAGGAATTATTAACACTCTCCTCACACAAACATGTACATCACAGGTCCATTTATCATTGGGCTACACCTTGGCTTCTTGAATATATCTCTTTCCCCAATTATTATTTCCAGCTGCCAATGTAAGAAATATTGGTTGTGGTTACTATCAGAAGCCTTAAAAAAATTAACCATCCTCTTATTTTGGAACACTAAAAGTAAATTTTATCTTGTTGTGATACAATATACATAAACGAGAAACAAACAGGCCACTTTTTGTTCTTATTTCTTATAGAAATTAAAAACAAAGTGCTCTATTTCATTCATACCAAATTTCCCACTCCATTAACATTATGGCTCCAGCCTGCAGCAGAATCACTGAAAAGTCATTGAAATGAGATGGAAGGAAAAAAAAAAATGGATCCCAATGCTCTAAGACTGTTTTCTCTGGCAGCTTACAAAATGGGAAAAGATATTCACCCACCCCACATGCAACAGAGGGCTGATTTCCAAATTACATAAAGAATTCAAGAAATACAATGTTTAAAAACTCCGATTTAAAAATGGGGTACAGCCCTAAACAGAGAATTCTCAACAGAAGAATCCAAAATGGCAGAGAAACACTTCAAGAAATGTTTAACATGCTTAGCCATCATGGAAATTTAAATTCAAATGACTCTGAGATTCCATCTTATACCTGTTAGAATGCCTAAGATTAAAAATGCAGATGACAGCTTATGCTGGAGAAAATGTGGAGCAAGGGGAACACTCCTCCATTGCTAGTGGGAATGCACACTTGGATGGCAATTTTGAAAATTAATATGGAAGTTTCTCATAGAATTGGCAATCAGTCTACCTCAAGACCCAGCTATACTACTCTTGTCCATGTACCCAAAGGATTCCCAGTCATACCACAAGGACACTTGCTCAACTATGTTTATAGGGGCATTATTCATAATAGCCAGAACCTGAATACAAACAAGATTCCCTCAACCAAAGAATCGATAAATGAAATGTGCTACATTTACACAATGGAATATTACTTAGCTGTTAAAAACAATGACATCATGAAATTTGAAGGCAAATAAATGGAACTAGGAAAAAAATTCATCCTGAGTGAGGTAACCCAGATGCAGAAAGACAAATATGGTATGTACTCACTCATAAATGGATATTAGCTGGAAAGTAAAAGAAAACCGTGCTACAATTCACAGTCCCAGAGAGGCTAGGTAACAAGGAGGGCACAAGGGGGACAATGCATGGATCTCAGGGAGAAGGAGAATTAGAAGTGGTCTCCTGGGTGGACTGGGAGAAGGTGGGGATGGGAACTTGAAGGATCAGATTAGGGGTTGGATGGAGAGGGAGAGTGTTGAAAGAGATGGCATAAAATGGGGAAGGACTTGTTGAGGTCAGATAAAAACCTGAAGCAGGGGAAACACTCATAAATCTACAAGAATTACCCAAGCTAAGACTCTTAGAAACAGTAGGTATGAACCCCAAACTGTCCCTCTCCTGTGATCAGATTTGTGACTACTCTAATTGTCATCAGAAAGCCTTCATCCAGTAACTGATAGAAACAGATGTGGAGACCCACAGCCAAACGTTAGGCTGAACTCTCGGAACCCTGTGCAAAAGAAAAAAGAAGAAAGGATTGTAGAAGCCAAATGGGTCGAGGACATCACTAGGAAACCCACAGAACCAACTGACCAGGCTCATAGGACCTCACAGAGTCCGAATCAACAACCAGAGAGCCTGCATGTGACCAACCTAGACCCTCTGCAAATACATGACAGTTGTGTAGCTTGGTCTACTTGTGGGACTCCTAACAGAGGCAGGTGGATATCCCTAATGCTTTGGCTGGCTCTTCAGAACCTTATACTGGATTGCTTTTCCAGCCTGAATACAAGGGAACATGCTTAGTCTTATTGCAACTTGATATGCCAACTTTGCTGACACCCATGGGAAGCCTGCCCCTTTAGAAGCAGAGACAGTAAGAGAGGAGGGAGAGGAAATTGTAGCCAAGATATGCAATAAATAAAATTAAGTATTTTATTTAAAAATAATGCTTTCTGAAGCTAAAGTGAAAAACAGAAATATTAGCGTGAGTAGAATTAGGAACAAAATTAGAAAAATAAAACAGAGGCACAGATCAATGATCAATCGTTTTATTCATTAGGGCTGTGAGCTTTGTGATGACAGGCTTTGAGGGATGTGGAAAGGCAGATCTGTATGAGGTTTTCATCTCAGAAGAGAAGGGTGTTCTTAGAATATTCCTACTTTCTCCATCAATATTGTCAATGAATAACCGGGAACCAAGAAGGGATGCACACTTCCCACTTCAGCTTGAAGACAGAAATTTGAGACAAGCAGGAGAAGGTCATATTCCATGATTTCCAATAGGAAAGGTGTTACTTGGAAACAAAGAAATCTGTTTAAAAGTAATATAGATATGCATGTAACAAAAGAAAGGCCATGAATTTGAAAGAGAAGAAGGAGTGGTATATGGAAAAATTTGGAAAAAGGAAAAGAGACTTGCTATAATAATAATATCGTAATTTCAAAAAAAGACCATTTATGAAAACTGTCCAACACACCTCTTGCTACGTTGTGTGTGTTTACATTTTTCAGAAAAGAATTTCATTTTAAAGAGGTCTGAAAACTCAAAAGAAAGAGAGAAAGAAGGGAGGGAGGGAGGGAGGGAGGGAGGGAGGGAGAGAGAGAGAAGCTGGGATTTGGTGTTACATACACACCTTTAATCCTAACACTTGAGGGGCAGAGGTAATTGGATCTCTGTTAGTTCAAGTCCAACCAGGTCTACATATTGAGACCCTATCTTTAAAAAAATTATATGCACTTAATACAGTACCACTGTTTAACAGTAGGGATATACTTATTTTTAAAATCTGCTTATTTTTATTTCTCATGCTAAAGCTTTAAGATTTAAAAAAAAATCTCCAAGGTTTTATACACACACACACACACACACACACACACACACATATCTCTAAGGTCACCATTGTTGCTTTCTGAAGCAACTAGAAATTACATTTGAATACTAACTAAATGTCTCAGAGAACTGGAGAGACAGGCTTCACTTACTATGAATCCACTCTGACCGCAAGCATTTAGGTTTGTTAACTATAAATCTCCAAACTAGGTGATATCTAGAATACATCAAGTTGATAAATCATATTTTGTATGTAGTGTGTTCTCTAAACATTTTTTTTTTTTAATTCAAAGAATAACCGCTAGGTTGTGGTCAACTGAAGATACACCTGCCAGTGTCAGAACCAACTTCTACCATTTCCTCACTCTGTAACATTGTACATTTCCTGAATCACAGAGTGGGGTGATAATAACATACATATCATGCTGTAAGGACTAAAGGACTCAGTTATATAAATAAAATATACAAAAGGACATGCAGATAATCATAAGTGTCAACTGATTTTGTTATTTCAGATTTTATAATATTTAAATATGTTAATCCCCCTCAACACTAACATGATGACAAAAATAATTTCAACTACTCTGAATCAGTCACAAGCTTCCTATTGTAGTAAATGACCTTCTAGAAGGAAAATTATGTATCAATAAATGTTCACACATTTCATCTTAAAATGGAGGGGTTAAAAAATAGTTTGGGGAATACATAAAGAAAACCAAACATTCAAATGCTTTGGCTTAGGCTTATAGTGCTGAAAACACGTACCTAAAATTCTTTACTTCAGGTCAGATATTTGGTTGGTAGCAAACTAATTGAATAAAATGAAATACAGAGGTCATCACAAGCAAACGGCATGGCAGGCCTGCATTTGGAACTGTTGCCCCCTGCAGAAACTTGCAGGACAAGGAATGTCTCTTCTCAGGGTCCCTGAGTTTGAGACCTCAAGGCATAGAATCCCTCTAAGGATTCTCAGGATGCCAGCTCAAGTGCAGAAAGGGTAAGCCAGGTGTCTTAGTTAGGGTCACTATCACTAAAGAGACACCATGACCATAGCAACTCTTAAAATAAAGACACCTAATTTGGGCTTGCTTACAGTTTGAGAGATTTAGTTCCTTATCATGATGGCAAGAAGTCTGGAAGCATGCAGGAAAACATGGGGCTAGAGAAGGAGCTTAGAATTCTACACTCAGATCACCAAGCATCAGGAAAAAAAAAAAAAAAAAAAAAAAAAAAAATGTCAGCTACTAACCTGACGAAAGCATCTGAGACTTCAAAGCCCAGCCTCAGTGATATACTTCCTCCAGGCCACAACTACTCTAACAAGGCCACACCTTCTCTTAGTGGCAGGATTTATGAATCTACAGGGCCCATTTCCATTCAAAGGACCACATCAGGCTAAACAGCAAGAGATAGTCTTCAGGGATTACCAGTGAAAAGACCAGTTTTATTAAGTAAGGAAGAAGCTGTACCTAAAATTCACTTTAATAAAATAGAATAAATAAATATTTGGATAAAGGGGGGGGGGACTTTGGAATAAATGATTAATTTTCTCCATGGCAAAAGTCAATAATATTTGACTACATGCCCCAAGTGATCACAGACAGTAGAACATAGATGGGGCAGGACAGGGTTAAATCCTATTTTTGCTGCTTATAAAGCTATATGAAATTGAGAAATATATATATTAGATTTATCTAGTCATTCTTCAAAAAGATGGTGTGGGGTAAAGTACCGGGAACCAAGAACCCTCAATAAATAAGAGCTAATAACATGAGAAAATGCAGCCTTGGAAGTTACAGTTTTATCTTATTCAACCTTTGAAAATGACACCTCTCTCTCTCTCTCTCTCTCTCTCTCTCTCTCTCTCTCTCTCTCTCTCTCACACACACACACATACACACACACACACACACACACACACACTTTAAACTGTTATTAGCAAGGATTTGTTGATAGGTAAGACTCTGTGCTAAAAAGATGAATGTTTTCATGGTTCAAACTCAGAGTTCATTTCTAATGATGACACTGCTTTGTGCAGAAAACCATTAGTCTCTGCTGCTCAGAAAGAGTAATTTAGCAAAGAAAGAAAAGATGGAAAAACTAAGTGAGGCTCAGCCTCGAGTTCACATATTGTCCCTTCCCACACAGTCTCCTCTATATTTATCTGTATTATGAATGGATCTCATTTCTATCTCCATGAAATACACTCTCCTCAATGTTCTGTCTCCTAGTTCATAGTTATATCTTAAGCTTTTATGTGTTAATGAAATTTGTTTTGACAATTTTGGCACATTTTGGCAATTCATACGTGAATATAAATTATGTCTGGAACACAGCTTTTGGATGTATGGCAAACCTATTCATTATGTATACATTTTACAGTATGTACTACATTTTATTTCTAGGAATCCTCATCAGTTCTAAAAACCATCTTATACACTGCTCTTTTTTCAACTTATTAAGGCATTATCTCTACTCTTTATGCATTTCTCTACATATGTATGATTTATTTTGATGTCAGTCATTTCTAGAGCATGTTTTAGGGATGTATTTATCTGTATTATGAGTTTTTTTAATGATAAACTGTTGTTTTTCATTAGGATTCAGTTTTAGAAATCTTAGATGTCATGTAAAAGTGAATTTTTTAGAAAGAATTTATATTAGTTCTGAATGGTATATAGGGGCATCTTGGGACATAACAAGAATTTTAAATTAAATCTTGGCCCAGGGTTTACAATGCACTAAGGCAGGCTTCATTTGAGCTCCTTGCTTAAAGTTGAAATTTTCCATAAGGTTTTTCTCCTTCCCTTCCTCACCTGCTGCCAAAGTTTACAACAGAGTTTCATTGAGGTCTCTAAAGGATAAAGGTTTATTTCTAGGTCAGCTGGAGCTAAGGTTTGCGTCTTTAAGGCCCTGACTTTGCAGGAGTTTTCCTGTTAAACTTCTCACCTTGGGCTTGGTCTTCTCTTTCTGTCTATGTGAAACACTGAAAACTATTCTCAAAGTCTTCTGCTTGGGAAAAATGACCTTAAGACAAAAGTTAGCTTCAGTGACTTAAAAATCATCTATCTCTTTCTCAAATACAAAAATATGAAGGATAAAATTACAGTCAAGCCTTCTAGTACTTCTGTGAAGGAGGAGGAAATAAAAAGAGAAAGAGATTCTCTGTTTAGAAAAAAAACAAAAAACAAAAAACCCAGCAAGCACCATAATAATAAAGAATAGAGAGAACACATAGACCCTGGGAAACTTCCTCAGTAGGTTATCAGATGGCCTGTAATCTCTCCTGAAAGAATCAACAAAAAGTAAAAATAAAAATCTGCAGAAGTATATCCAAGATTCATTTTGAATGTTTTAAGGGAGGTTGCATATTTCCCCTAAAACAACAACAAAAACTACTTGGTAGTGTTGCTACATGAATAAAATTTTGTCTACACCAGGAGAAATGGAACCTGTTTGAAGCAGAAACTCTGAGCCTATGTCTTTGCTAATAGAGTTCGTTTGGTCCTTTGTATACAACTATTAAGGACAGAAGTAGATAAATTTCAGATTGACATTTTGACAGTTTCCAAGAAAAAACCCAGGTAATAAGACAGCTAGCCTCTTCGAATTTTAAATGTAACATGTAACCTTGGTATGGTGGTTTGAATAAAAATGCTGCCATGGGCCATTTTGAGGTTAGAGAACTCCCAGAAATCTAGAAGGAAGACTCCAGCTAAGACTCCAAGCAATAGTAGAGAAGGTGCCTGACTTGGCCATCTCCTGTAATCAGATTGATGACTAGGCTAACAGTCATCAGAGAGTCTTTATCCAGTAACTGATGGAAGCCCTGCAGAGAACCATTGCCAAGCACTAGGCTGAGCTAAAGGAATCCTGTTGAACACAGGTCAAGGTCATAAGGGTCAAAGTCGTGATTCTAGAACCCATGGAGACAGCTGACTTGAGCTCCTAAGAATTCACTGAATCTGGACCAATAGCCAGGGAACCTGCAAGGAACCATCCTAGGCCCTTTGTATGTATGTGACAGTTGTATATCTTGGTCTGTGTGTGGGGACCCTAGGAGTGGAATCAGGACCTATCCCTTGTGCCTGAGATCTCTTCTAGGAACATATTCTGCCTGCTGGGTTGCCTCACCAAGCCTTGATGCAGAGGAAGAAACTTGGTCCTGCCTCAAGTTGATATGCCTTGCTTTGTCAACTCTCATAGAAGGCCTGCCCCTTTCTGTATGGAGACAGAGGAGGAGTGAATGGGGAAGGGGGTAGCTGGAGAAAGGTCAATTGGAGGAGAGAAGGGAGGGGAAACTGTGGTTGGTTTGTAAAATAAATGAAAAATATTTAACTAATAATAAAAGAAAAGAAAAGACCCCCAACAGACCTATAAAGAGTAGCACTACTAGTGGGTGCGGCCTTATTGAATTAGATGTTGCCTTGTTGGAGGAAGTGTGTCACTGAGGGTGGGCTTTGAAGTTTTAGAAGCTCGAGCCAGGCCCACTCTCATGTTCTGCTGATCCAGATGTAGAACTCTCAGCTTCTTCTCCAGTACCTCCACACCATCATGATTCCCACCATGATGATAATGGTCTAAAACTGTGAAACTATAAACCATCCCCAATTAAAAGTTTTCTTTAAGAGTTGCTGTGTACATGGTGTCTCTTTACAGCAATAGAAACCCTAACTAAAAAGTTGGTGATCTGGGGCTTTAAAGATGTTCTATGGTATAATATCAATAAGTCATGTGTGGTTTATTAAAATCAGATATGTGGCTGTGCTGAATAAAATCCTCAATCTGACATGCACAAAGTATACTTATATACATACAGGTAAAACACTCATACACATAAAATACAATTTAAAAAAGTATAGGGTGTGAATGTGGTGTTATAAAGCTATAAACTCAGGACTACAGAGGCAGAGGCAGGGGAATCACAAATTCAAGGCCAGTTTAGTCTTCATAGGGAGTTAAGGCCAGTCTGAGTTACAAACTGAGACTATGTCTCAAAGAAATCTACCATTGCAAAGACATAATCATCTCACACATATTCTACAAGAAAATAAGGTTCTACATCATCTTCACATACCAGGATGTGTGTCTTTATTCTTAATCTCCTATAAATGCTTTTTTTGTAATATGGAAACTTCACTCATTATAGCTTTTCATTTCTTTCTTTGTGTGTCTTTTGATCAGCAGAGCAACTTATAAGTCTAAGGTCTTTGCTTCTTTAGCCATTAAACTTTGTTTTCCCCTGCCAGCTACACCAGAATCCAGCCATCCTGAAAAAAATTCTAGATACAAATATACAGGATTTCCTCTTCTAATTCTAGTCTAGAGAAACACAAACTGGCTTCTTTCTGTTTCTTTTTAGTATTCATCTTTTGTAATTTCTTTCCCAATAGTCTCTTGAAACAACTTGAGATTCACAAACCACCTGACTGAATGACCTTGGGCTGTTACCTGGAGCCTCACTGCTTCCTGGGATGCACTGTGGCAGCCTCCTAGCTTAATAGGATTAGAGCACACATATGGTGCAGGGTGAACACATTACAGAAATGAAATACTCTTTTGTAGCCCCATTTATACTAATTGAAATGTTTCCTATCCTTAATTATAAGCATTGGTAGAGACAGGGCGCATATGAACCATTGAAAGAATCATTCAATTTGGGCTTTTTCCATAAGTAGCACACTGAAGAACTGTAGCTGACACTAAAAGCAGCAGACGTAACCACAGGGCAATATCTGCAAAGATTCAGCCTGCTCTGGCCCTGAGCTTCGCACACCTGTGATCACCACTCTTTTTCAGAGATAGCACAGAAAAGAGCAGAAGAATAAAGTCCAAGCCAATAGGGCCCCTTCCAAAGCCTTTCAGTAGAATGAAAAGAAGGAGGAGGAGGAGAGAGAGGGGGAGGAGGAAGAGGAGGAGGAAGAAGCAGCAGCAGCCATGTATAGCAGGTGGACCCAAGAGCAGCAATATAAACCATTAGTAACAACAATCCAGTACAACACAAAGCAGGGCAGGAAGTAAGACTCCTTGGAATGGCATTAAGCTGAAGGACATACCATCGCATAACCTGCTGCAATGGTGCAGTGCATTTTCATCAACTTTATATTTTTTTCTTTCAGTTTCATCATTTAAATGGCAAATAAGAAAGGAACATCTAATAAGCAGAAGTGTAAATGAAATACAGAAGGAAGATATCTTAAGCATTTGGGTCTTTTACAATAATAATTAAAAAGAATGCATTCTAGCCATGATGAATCAGTCAAATGCATGTGTGAAAAAGAATTTTCTTCTAGCAGTGAAATGCAAAAGTTATTTATTTACCAGGGAGTGGTAAAGGCATTTATTATTTTTTTTAAAGCCAGTAAAAGTATTTCTTCATCCTATGCACTATTTCTTTCCAAGGTCACATAAGAAAGACACGTTAAAACCATCCCTGACCCAGCACAAAGGCAAAGACAGGGCTCAGAGGAGTCAAGTGTCTTCTGTGGGGAAATTCTTTTGATGACGTGTCTCAGATGAGCAGTAGACCCTTCAGAGGCAGATTAGAAATAGCTTTAGATTTTCTAATCTTACCTAGAAAACAAGCATTTTGCTTGCTTGGCCATTTATTCTTCTGTGTTTAAGACAAAAATGAGAAAATGGGTTCTTCACACATAAATGTGTGAATGCAAAATTAATTTCCAAAAGTTATGAATTTGTATCTCATTGCCTATTATGGACTATGAGTTAAGATCAGAGGGAATCTTTTGGAGAAGTCCTCCAATTTGGTTAGCTAATTTGAGAGCAGATTTTCTATTTCATTCTTAAATACTAGCAAAGAATAAAGGGCCTTTTCTCCCTGTGGCTCATACTGAAATACTTAATTCCCTTTTATGTCAAGAAGTTCTTTCTGATATGAACTGAGATGGCTTCCGTTAATTTGAGGCCGTTTGTCTTACTTTGACCTTGATGTTGACAGAGAAGTGGTGAACAGGCTAGTTATAATGACCATTTATATGTATCCTGTAACCCTCTAGCCTCCACGGGACTCAGAGTTGTATGTTTATATGTTCTTTAGCCTGTTCTGACAGATTCTATCTTTAAATGCTTCTAAATCAATCTCCTCTCTCTCTCTCTCTCTCTCTCTCTCTCTCTCTCTCTCTCTCTCTCTCTCTCTCTCCACTTACTTTTTATCATCTCTTGATCTTGTTCACATTTTAATGAGCTCATAACCACTGATAATTATTTCTCAGATTTTATAACTTTATTTAAATTTGTATGTCAATATGTTGTTTCTCTAAAATACTAGGGTTTGATTCGCACAAAACCCCTGACCTGCTTGCTGTGTCCAAAAACATTGTGAGGTCAGTTGTGTTTCCTAATAAAGCAATATCACAATAGCAAAGTAGCCTAGCAGAACAAAAAGAATTGAGATGTGCTTCTGCTTACTCTGTGTGAGTTAAAGGTAATACCATTTCTCTCGAGGAGTGAAAGATTAAGGGAGATAGTGGGTGGTTCCTGTCAGTCTCTCAAAGAACAACTGATGGTACCATTAGCTGTTATTGAACTCTGTGTAACTAAAGGTCCAACTGTTCTAGAAATGATCACAGGCGCTGCAACCAGTCAGTGTACAAACCAGCCACTATAGAGCATGTATGAGTGTGCCAAGAGGTCAAAATGGAGAATTACAATAAAAGGATGGGAGAAAAAGAGGCATGAGAGCATTTTGAGGAATGAAATATGAGTAAAGCTTCCCAGGAGAGCAATCTGGACACTGTTGGGAAGATCAATATTATCTACAGAAGGAATTAACAGCTCAGAGACCTCCTGTGTGTGTGTGTGTATGGGGGGTAATGGAAGAGCAGGGGCATCACCAATGGAGCACCAGACATAAAAACTCAGGCAAAAGAAAAGAGTTCTGTGGGGCTCAGACAATATAGAGTGAGTAGGACCAGGAAGGACTTTGTGCATGACTATAACCATGCTGTTCTTCATTCTTATTTTGGTGGAATCTTTGTAGCACTTCTAGAAAAGAAGTGCTACAATCTGGCTTGAGTCTAGAAAGAATTCGCTGTGTGTTCCATCAGAGGACATGACTGACAACATGTGACAGTGATTCAGACCAGTATGCCACAGGGATGATGATGTTTGAATAGAGTTGACATCAGGAGTGACACTTCACATGATCGGGATAAGTGGATTGAGAGTGGCCTAAGAAACTCAAGTGGCCATTTGGTAGAAAACATTCAAATCCACAACTCTTTTTGAGACATAGGGAACATCTTGTAGGTAAGAATTAGATGTTACCTTTATCTCAAATACCATCCTACCCACTTGCTAGAAACTTGACATTTGGTGGTCACTTAACTAAGTCTCAATGTTCAAAATGAATAAGGATGCATGCATTCCATGATTTCCATTAAAAATAAATGATGTGATGCATATGAAGCAGTTCACAAAAGCTTTGTGTATTTAGAAGCTCATTAAAGGACACCCACAATTTTCCATTACAGTTCTGCTTATTATAACCATTAGCTTAATTTCCCGTGCTTTGTATCTGCTAGGCAATAGTCTTAGAGGAAGACATGGGTTTCCTCCTCTACAAGGTGTCCTGGATACATGCTGTCTCCATTTATTCATCATGGCCTCACTGAAAGTGCACAGTGGTTGAGGTTCCTTGACAGCAAAGGATGATGGCCCAAAATGGATGGTTGGCCCTTTTTTATGTCAAAGGATACCAGAACCATAAAAATCTTTTGTCAAATCTAGTTGTAGAATATATTAGCAAAATCTCACAAATTTGATTTCTATTACCATTCTCTTTTCAAAAAGTGGGGTCACCATGACAATAGTGGATTTTTCTTTGTTTGACAAACCCTTCTCTTCTTATTTTATGTAATATAGGTTTAATCTTCAAAATAAACAATTTGTATAAGAGTTTCTAAAAAATCTTCCTGCTTTTAAAGGATCCCATTTAAAATGCTGAAGTCATCGTCCGATGTGCTCCTCTCTTAAGACCTGCAGCAGCTTCCTCCAGCTTGGCATCATATGTAAATTTAATGAACATCCACTCACTTTCATCATCCAGGTCATTGGGTCATTGATTCCTATTTCCCTGTTTGCTTTTAGAGTAAAGATGTTGTCTCCATCCATCTTTCGGAGCCTTTCTTGTCTGTGTAGCATCTTCAAACTTTTCATTACATTTCTCAATAAATGCTTCTTCATTTTCCAATTATAAACTAACTTGATATTTCATTAGATCTACATTTTTATGATACAATAGCTACCAAACTTTTTGTCCTCAAGATGTAATTTTAGGGAGTCATTTTATGTTTGTTTGTTCTAATACTAGCCTTGGAATTATTCATAACAAACACCTCTAAGCATTTCTTTGAAGATCTTCAGTTTTCAAACTCAACTCCGCAAATATCAGTATGTGATCTACTAGTTCTGATCTTTATTTTTTAATAACTTTCTATTCTCCTATTACATACTTCTCTGCAAATTATTTAAAGGGAATCATAGTTCACAAAGAATAAAAATATAGAAATAATTAGGATATTATTGAGGGAATAATTATATAAGATGATAAATATGTTAAAAAACAAACAGAAATGTAATGGGGGCTGACTGTTAGCCAAGGTCAGTGTTGACTACTAACAGAGCTACAGGGTGGGAAGAACAGAAAGGACAAGCAATTGCTTAAGATAAATGCTATATATAACAACTCTTAAGTGTCTACTGTTTACAATTCTTGCCTCTATTCTAAATTGCCAAGATCAAGCAAATCAATTCTAATATACTATATCTCTAGGTTACTGGCTTTTTTGAGGATACTATTTAAACAGTGATATATCATCTTTAAATATTTCTTTGGATCTTCTTGACCTGCTGTATTCACTAGAAGTTCCTCATGAGAGAAGATCTTTATGGGTTCATTCTCAACACTTGCCCAACTTGAAGGTCTACTACCTCAAATCCCTGCTCTTTATGTGACCACGTGACTCCTTTATATTTCTGAACCTTCTCTACAGAATGAGTTTCCTGCCAACTCCACCACATCAGAGAATATGCTGCTGGCCTTAACTGACCAATAAGAATATTACATCCCTAGGGACATAGGAATTAGTCACTCAAATTACATCAGTTAACTGAAATAACAGCAGAGCTTTTTGAGATGAAGATACAGGTAAAGCCTGAAAAGAAAAGACTCTTCTTGATGTATATCAAGATCACAATATTAATGACTTGAATAGACTTACCTAGTCTACCTTACCTAGATATCACCTATGGAAAACAACAGGTAGGTAGTGACCGAGCTAAGAAACCAACGAAAGGTAGATTTCTATCAGTGTGCCTCATATATTTCACTTAACCATTCTAAAGTTATTACTCTACTCAGATTTGTCAATTAATTTTTCCAATTTTTGTGCTGTTTCATTCAGGTTTCTTCATTTAAAATGTAAACATTTACATGCTACTAAACTCATTTATTTCTATAACCTTTCTCACTTATGACTTATGATACCCACAGCACTCTGTGGAAAGTACCTAGCACATAAGCAAAGGCTTGTCTAATTATCTTGTCCAAAAATCTTGAAATTATTTGGAGCAGCCAAGTGTTTTAATTAAATACAATAATGATGAACGAGATCTCTGAAACCTGATCTCCTTGAAAACACATCCCTAAATTGACTATCACAGTCTGCTTATCTTTAAAATGAAAATCATAATATTAAAAACTCTGTATGGTGATTTTAAGAATTAAAATGATAGGTTATAAAATGTTGGCACATTGCCTACCACAGACAAAGCATTCAAAAAATCTTAATCATTATTGTTTATTTGTATCTAATCATATTTGTAGGACTCAGATATCCTAGAATAAAAAGATTTCCCCATTCTACCTATAGGTTAACTGGATAATTGTACATTACATATATATTACACAGGTATAGACATATGTATACACACACACAAACACACAAACTTTGAAGTAAGAGATTCGATGAGGACAACTACATGTACACTAAGATCCTGACTGTATAGGAAGGCTTGATGTTGAGATCATCAATGTGAATTCCATTAGATTTCAGCCTAAGGTTTCCAGCTTCACTTTCTATGCTCACATTTAAAGGTTACGTTTTAGATATAGCAGCAAATAATGTCTATATTTATAGCATTTCCCCCATATCTTTGGAAACATGAGTTGTTGAGAAAACAAAAAAAGAAAAGACTATTCACCACAAAATCATGATAAACAAGCAGACAGAAAGACATTAAGAGCATAAAGGCTTCAACAGTTCTGTCACCAAATGGAGCCTAATACCCATTTGAAGAATACTGTTGCCAATACCAGTATCCTCACAGAGTATCAAAGAATATCAACTTCTAGGCCATAAAACAAGACTTAACAAAGGAAGAGTCAGCTCTTACAGTGTATACTCTGATGGCTGCAACAAAAGTCAGAAATAAATAGTAGGCACTTTTCTGGCAAACCTCAAATACTCATAAAATAAAAACCCACTACAAATAACTAATATGTAGCAGAAAAATCAAACAGAAAATATAAAGTACAAGTGAATGAAATGGAAGTCTCCGGATAAGCACTATACTTTTAAAATTTTTCTATTTAATAAAAATAGAGGGAAACTATCACAGAATAAATAAAGTTAAAATTGATAAGTGGAGTCTCATGTTAAAAATACACTCAGCTTGTATCTTAAGAAAGTATGAAAAAATAAAGGAAGGATAAAAAGTATATAGAATAAGGAAATAATAATTACAGAGGTGGTCTGTAAAAGAGGTGACAAGAGAAAAATTAATAGTATCAAGATGTTCTTTGAGAAGATGAATAATATTTACAAATTTCAAGTTATACAAACCAGGCACAAAGGGGTAACATACAAGTATTTGGACTGAGTTTCTGTTGCAATTAAATAAGTAAGGGAAAGTGTCATACAATTTTGACAATAAGTTAAACCTCTTCGATAAAATGAGACCAATCCTTGAAAGAGAAACAAGTTACCAATACTCATCAGGCTTAAACTAAAACTCAGAAAATGCATGCTATTATAAGGAAAGTAAATCCTCAATTTTCTGTGCTTTCATGAAGGAAATTTTAGATCTATATTGCCATCCTAGGAAAAAAAAGTACTAAACATTTTTAATTTTTTTAAAATTCACACATGTTGTTAGAAAGTTGAAAAAGATACAATAAGCTTCTATTTTACGATGTGTTCAATAAAGTGTTAAAAAAAAATCAAAGAGACAGTCAGTACCAAGAGAGGTGATTACTAGTAGAGATTACTAAGAGCAAAGAACATCAATATGACTGATAAACAGTGGTACAAAAATATCTATATTTGGCTTTGGCTAAGTTATTTGAACAATGAGTTACAAGAAAAAAATATGGAATGAATAGTGTTTGTCAGCAGTACAAAGGGTGAAAATTTGAAAGTCAATACAACTTGAGACATGAACAAAGTAAATAGAATTTAAAAAATAGAGAAAAGTATCTTGATACATGTACGGGATTTGATGGAATCTATTTCCCATTCTGATTAAAACTGAGCACTCTGGGAAGAAAATAGAACATAATAAGGGTACCTATAAAAATTTAGATATATCTAGTTCCAGGTTCAAGTGGCCTTCCCATGAGTCATTGGTCTGAGACACCTTCTGAAAATAGGCTACAGTCAATGTTCAGCCAAGTAAGGGAAAGCAATACCAATTCCTTAAGCATCATCCTCTGGCTCGGGGAACATTATAAAAGAGAGGTAGAAAGAATGTAAGAGCCAGAGAGTATGGAGGGGAGCTGTGAAATGCTAGCTTCTAGACATCATATGGTGTCACACAGATGAACTTGTGAACTGTGTGCATCAAGCCAATAAATATATCCAGCACGGATTGGGATAGGGATCCTTTCCTCCTTGCTGAGGAACTTTTGGCAACTGATGGCTAATAGAATGTGATCCCTAGAAGCCTTACCATTCAGCTGTGGGTTACACCATGCCTTAGTAGAGATGGGAAAAACAAATTGGACTCATTGAATTTGAAAATATACACAGAATACACATAAATAAATAAATAAATAAATAAATAAATAAATAAATAAATAAATAAATAAATGAATGAATGAATGAATGAATGAATGAATGAACGAATGAACGAACGAATAAATAAACAAACAAACAAATAAGAACGGCATGATATTAGATGGAAGCTATTACTGGGTTTTCTTATACGAGTTGGAGGGGGCAGGTGATGAATGGAGATGATCAAATTACATTGTATCAATGTATGAAAATTTCAGAGGCCAAATAAATATCATTTTATAAAGGTGTAAATAAGCATTTTTCCCCCATTAGCCAATAAAGCATTCATAGACAAAAAAGAAAACTACACCTATTTTATTGTTGAAGTCTAAAAAACAAAATTTAATTCTAACTTTGTTTTCTATTTTTACGTAAGCATGCTTTCCATATGTGTATGTTTGTACAACACACACATGCAATGCTCATAGTGGCCAAAAGAGAGTGTCAGATGGCCTGGAAATAGAGTTATGGATAGTGGTGAGACACCATGTGAGTACTAGGTGTCCAAACCCAGTCCTCTGGCAAGGCATCCAATGCTCTTAACCCCTCAACACAAGTTTCATTGTATATAGCCAACAAAAACCCAGAAACACAAATTTAAAATGTCATGTCTAATAGCTCACAGTGTGAAACCTGTAAGATGGTATGAAAGATTGTTATAAAGTACACAGCTGAGAGAGCAGGACGAGGACCCGACAGAATTGAGTGTCCTGACAAAACTGCATTGAAGTACACTCTGTCTGTTAAAGCAGAATTGTTAAGATGTCGGTTTCCAGGATTGCTTTATTAATACAACACATTCCTAACAGTTCCAGTGTAAATGTTGTAGGGGATTAACAAATATTGTTCTATGGAAATGCCAAAGACCATGATGTGTATGATTTGGTGTTCCTCAGCACTGTGCAAAGGCAACTCTACAAAGAAAAGACTGAACTTGTTGATTCGGCATTTCATGCTAAGTGAAAACATTTTCTCTGGTAGGTTAGCACAAACAATGCAATTTACAAGGCTTGGGAAACTCAGGCAACTTATCAAAAACTGGAAATTTAGAAAGACTCTCAAGGACCCACCCTAAGTTTCATAAGCAGCAAAAAGAGGGGTGTGCAGATTCTGCAGCTAGCAAATATATCTGAGGTTCTACAGAAAGCCACAAACAATATCATTTTCAATAGCCAAATCCAGAATCAACTTATGCATCTAGTGAAGTAAATAATAAATTGTTTGCACACCTAAAAATTGTCAATGTGTATATATCTTGAGAGAATTATAATGAATGAAAGAAGGAAAATTAAAGTGTATGTGTGTATTTGTATATATATATATATATAATCATATTTCTATAAAACTATCAAAATACAAACTATAGTAAAGATGATCATCCTGGATAAGAAGGGATTTAAAATGGGCACGAGAAGCACTTAGAGTTATGTATATATTCTTCACTTGATTGCCATGGTATTCTTACTGCGCATACATGTTAGCATCTATCAGACTATACTTCTAAACACATACAGTTTATTGTACAACAAAAGCAATTCAAATACCAGAGACAGGCTATGTTTTTACTGATGCTTAATAATCAGTAAAACGTTCATCAGAAACTATCTCCATGGTGGTCCTGAGCACCTCAATACAGGTGGCGGATTCTTCTTATCAGTAAACTAGCACGCAACTATTCCAAAAGGTAGAGAGTGCAATGAAATTTGGCATATATTCAGATTTACTACTGTTTATATTCTTAGCCTTTGTTAGTCGTTTCACACTGGAATTCTATGGAATAAAAGTTAGCTGTTCCATACCAAGGTACATTGATATCACATTTGATCAAAATAGTATTGTCATGATTTTAATCATGTAAAGTAAAACTAGTATTTACTTACAGCCTTTTAGAATCGAAAGTAGGCTATATAATATATACATATTAAAATGTTTTAATAAAAATATTTTCTAAATTATATCTAAAATATTACTATCATTAAATAAATTGAAAATTTAGCAAACATAGCAAAACCCCATCACATATAAAATTAACATAAGCACAATAAATATACCATGAGCCTAAATGCTATTTCTAAAAATATCAAAAACTCTCTGCTTGATCAAATAAAATGACATTTTAACAAGACATATTTACATACTAGTGGCTACATTACTAATTAGTAATCATTTAGAGAGTCATTACTTATCACAAAATGAAGCAGCTATAATAGTATAATTAGCATACCAAGAAGTTATGGTAAATTATTTTATTTCTAGGTATCACAAATAAATATATTTGTTGACAAGGTAACTTTAATAATTTTTTAAAGTTTATGACACTATCAAATCAATGATAGCTCACAGACTTCCCAGTAATTCAATTTATACAAAAAAAATGAGAAAAATCTTTGCCCACATTTTTACTATTAAGTAACTACCATATATTAAGGCTAAGACATATATCTTCATGTAAAAGTTAAATCAAAGGATACAAGGATAAATCCCAATCTATGTAGCAGTGAGAAAAGTGAAATGTACTTTAACTTTATAACTAGTCACTGGTTCAAAGTTTTTCTCACGCATTCAAAAGCTTATTCTTAGTATTTACTTTGCCCTATCATTCAGGAAACATGCCCAGTCCCCCAAAATGCCTTTTTAAAAATGCTTTTAAGATGTATGTGTTCTGTCAGTACATAGACCCATTTGCATCAACCAGTAAAGCATTTAAGGGGTACCACCAGAAGGAAGTTGTCATTAGATAGGTCAACATTCTTAATACTAAAACCTGACATCTACATAACCCCATTTGTACATCAATTTCAAAAGAAAGTATTAATTAATACTTAGAATATTTCCAAGCAGTGTTTGGCAAACACTCATTTCCATTTTACTCACTTATAAAGCATAGTCCTATTTATGGGATAACATGAACCTAGTATCTCCCTTCCTACTTACAATCCATTTTCATTTGCTAGAAAAAATAGAAAAATAAGAGACTTCTAGCAAGAAATAGGCTGTCAATCCCAATAGTGAACTATCTCATTGGCATGTGGCACTTATCTAGCCCACCTTTTTGTATGCAATCCAGTCAAACACTCTGTCAATATCTGTTGCCCGCAGCACTTCCTGTGATACTGGATGGGAACTGGCCAACCCGTCAAGCAGCATCACTTCATGCAGAACATCTGTCAGAAATCTCTGCTTTTCCTGTAACACAGTAGATGGGATAATATTATAGGTGATTCACGGTTATGGCAGAATCTGCCAGACAACATGAACAGCAAGTGTGTCACGTAACTGATGGTGCTCATCAGTCTTACATGGTGAAACTCAGATCTAAAGGAAACTCAGTAAATAAAATAGCCCCTTAGGATAGTATAAAATAGAAACAGTTGATTTAAACATAACATGAAATAAAATCAATAGGCTACTGTAAGCCCTAAGTAATGAGAACAGCAGATGCTTTTATCAGTGCATAAAGCAAATCTGAAGAGTGGACACATATGACAATGATAAGATACAGGTTTGCTTGTGTCTTCTACAGGGCGTAGGCAACAACTGCAGTCTCAAATAACATTTTTAGGTCAGGTCAATGCAAGAATCCTATCTATTTAAACCCTATACCTAGTCTCTTTAGAACAGGTTACCCTTTGTCTCCCTGCTCCTCTACCATACATTTCTTTCATCCAACTACAATGCATGTGGTTGTACATTCAAATTTACATTAAAAGCCATAATGCAAAGGTCACTTAGTCTTAATAATCTGTCACCATGAAGTACTGCAAACAACCATGAGCCTTCTATTCACCACCTATGGTATTGCTCTAATAAAAGCAGACCTGTTGCTTTAAAAATAAAATGTAAAGAACAGCACATTTTGTTGTTTTTGTCTTAAGAAAGTCTGCTTTAGAGAAATAGTTCGGGTTCTGTTTAGAACAGCAGCAACAACAAAATGCTCAGTTATTAGTCCTCTTGGCCACCTGCCTTCATTAATGGGAGATGGTCGGAAAAATAAATCACAAAAGATAACAAGTCTAAATAAGCCCCTAGATAGCTAAGAACTTAGACGTATCATTACTGAGATTAAAGACCCCAGTGCTTAAATTGCCCCACCTAATTCTCAACTTGGTCACTGAGCCTGTTCATTTTGAAAATCAGATAAACACTGTGCAATTTTGGATTGAGTTGTAATATCCAGCTGAGAGTATACCAATCCCCTGACTTAAAGAAATGGAAACAAAGAAGGAGTATGCTTTAGGAAGAAAAATTAACTGCGCAAATATATGTGTGTTTATTCAAATCTATTTTTGAAAAAACTGGTTCTGTCCATCTTCATTTGATCTATGAAGAAGGTCATTTTCTAATGGTCTTTAAATTGTCTAGAGTTCATATATCTAGTGTCTTTAGTTACTCTATGTTCTAAGGCTTTCACAATGATTGTCTATTACCCATCAAAGAACATTTCACACTAATGGCTAGAGTCTCATAAGGCTTTTCCTGACCCTATAAAACCACAGGTGGTGAGTTCAACTTCTACCTGACCTGAGGGATGAGTGTAACATAAATTGCATATTTTATTTAAAATTAATGTCTGCTTCACAACAAAGACATACCATTGAACCTGTTGGTTTTAATGCTGGGACAAAGGTGGCCCATTTAAAGCATTAATAATGCCTTAAAGAAATGACTAAGACAAAGAAAATTATTTGGCAATTATAAAATAAATTTATAAATTTTGTAATTAAGCAACTAAGATTTTCAGTCATTTAAATTTAAAATACATGTTGTAACTATCTGATATTAGAAGTAAAATTTATAAAATGAACATTTCTGTTACAACTTAACCAATGAATGTTCTGATTTTTCGAAAAAGTTTCAGTTAAAGATGTGATGTCGTTCGGAAGACAACATCAGATTCTTCACAGGGGGACTGATGGCAATAAACATGTAAAAAAGAGTTTAAAATGATATTTATTTGAATCATAATTTTTAGTAACAACAAATGCATATTGATCAATATTAAAATTTAATGAAGAGTCCTTGTTAGCTAGAATTGTGAGAGTTACATGTCATAAGCATTTTAAAACTGAAATCTAAATTCAACTTATAATAAGAAATATTAACGTTAAAGGAAGTATGTATCAATTACATATGATACATTGTTCCATGCTTCTGGAGGAAAGTGAAACAAAATCTCTGTCTAGTTAATATAATTTCATTACAATTATTTAACTTTAGCACAGTATAAATGACTTATACTTTATCTTATTGAAAAAATGATATTAAATAGTGGAGGAAAAGACTTGTCTGTAAAAATAGTTTGGGTCCTGTGTTTCTGGAAGAGAAACTTATACAAAGCACAGAAGACAGAACACATTAAATTGATGAGAAAAGGAAATTTTAGCCAGAGACAAACTCAGCTTGATGGTGCTACAAACCACTCACAAGAGAAAAACCACTGTGTTGTTTTTTCAATGAACACCTACATCACTACAAAGTAAGCAACCATCTTCCTAAAGCCTAAATTATTATAAACGTCATCATCCACTACAGTAGCAAAAGCCATTTTACTCAGTATTCGTTAGTTTCCTATAATTTATCTGAAGCTATGAATGTTAAAAACTGAAGTAAAAGGAGCCATTTGTATAATATCTAATAGATAAGAGATAAAATAGTTGGCCAGAGTGAATGAAATAACTTTCATTGTACAGATTAAAGTTGCCAAAGCGACTTTTAGAAAAGCTGTACAAAAATAATTGACTTAATTTGAGGGACTTTCCTTAAAGAGGTGAAAAATAATATGACCTTTAAAATATTTAATTTAGAATGTTTTGTGAGGTACCTTTATAGTATACTCATAGGGAATATGCAACACTTCATTTTTATTTTATCCCCATATTTAAGGCTGATATGATTTGCTATATACTACTTTTAAAAGGTAACACATAAAGGAAGATGGGGCACTTTAAAATCTTTGCAAAAGAAGTTCAGTGTTAAGAGTAACCACAAATTCCACTTAATGGAGATATTACTTGGAATTGTTATATGTGTGTCTTCAACTGTACGGCAATACAAAAATGTCATTTTTCCTCTATTGTGTGTGTATGCAAGATATGAACTTGAGAAATTTACAAAGACATTTCATAAAAATAAAAAATGGGTAACTGCATTATTGTTCATGAAAACCACACAGCCATTATTTTACTTCCCCATTTATTTCTTCAGTAATTATCTATTGAATTCCCACTCTGTTAAATATCATATTGCATTTGTGAAATAAATGAATGACTAAATCTTGAACTTTCTAATCTTGAACTCAAGAATAGAGAAAGAACTACAATAGACAGATACACAGCAAAACTATTACAATACAATAATACAATGGGTGCTATACAGCTCGGAGGATGAAATGATTAATTAGTTCAGGAATATTTAACAGAAGAAACAGCATCCAAGGAAGTGGCTGATAAACGAGACGTAAAGCAGATAGAAAGGGGAAAACTCAGGGCATAGTAAATATGCAATAAAAAAAAAGCCACACCACTTGAATACTCAATTATCACGTTGAATGGCTTGGTGTTAATAAATGGGCAGTAATAGGCATCATGACATAATAAATGTAGTGCTGTAGCAGTGGTATGCAAGATGGTTAATGGAGTTGAGAGACAGGAAGTGACCGCTATCCTAAGAGATGGAGTCGGAATGATGTATTCATTGATGAAGCAGAACTGGGTGTGGGGGACATGTTAAGCATTGTCCATGCTATGAAATAACCACATGGCTTGTAGCATTACTAGGACTTAAAAAGTTTAAGATTGTTGATAGAAAAGTTGGAACAATGCAGTTTGGAGAACATGCTAAAAACAAAAAATAACCAGTTTTGCACAAGGTGGAGAAAAGTGCCTATGAGCATGACCAGAGAGTCTTGCAAATAACCGCAAGGACATGCATCTAAGAGAGAAGAAAGATGAAATTATCTTTGACAATACATAGTAGTCATTAAATAACATGATTGGAGCCTCAGAATTCACTTTTAAAATCAATTTTCATAACATCAGCAGCTCAGAGATTGGTTTTTGGCTGTGTATGTGAAGGAAGTTAAGACTTTTTAACACATCATTAAACATGTAGGAAATTATAGTCCTCAGTACTCCAGAGTGGCTTCTGACTGGACATGGCAATTCTAAGGGGTTAGATGAGAAGTTGACTGCTCTAGACACAATTTCTGAACATGACTGTCAAATAAGAAGTAACTTTAAAGCTATTGGTAACTTGTACAGAAAGGCTGAGGAATGTTAAAATAGCATATAATAATAGTCACATGCTTTGAATCTGTCACCAGAAAATAAAAGATAAAGGAAACTCAGAGAGAAGACTCTGCGTAGAAAACAGAATGAGGAAAGGCAGAGACAATTCAAGTAATGGTGAAATATTCATAGGCATAAAGAAAGCAGGAAAAAAAAATCTCAAGGCAGACATGAGTTGCATCCAATCAGTCACAAAGACTCAATTATCCCCTAGAAGGAGGATCTGAACATAACTGATTCTTTTGATATTCTTAGGATAAAAAGCTGGCTGGTGGGTATAAAGTTTACACAAAAGTCCTACACTGGAAGTGAACACCTGCCTTTCAGCGGCCATACAACCTTTTGAGACCACACATACTTTTGAAACCTCGGTTTCCTTATTTATTCACATGTGCAGCTGCGAAGACGAAAGAAGTGAATTAGCTTGACAGATATTTGTTAAGCACCTGTTAGATCACAGATGGCATGCTTGGGTCTAAGGAGAGACAGAGCAAGGGGTTCTACATTCAAAGACTTCATAGTAGTAGGAACAGAGGCAAAGATGAAAGCAGATATAAAACACAATCTGTTATATGCAAAAATGGAAGTAGGTTCAGCATACATAATAACACAGTAAGATCTCCACTGCTTGGGGAAGGTAGGGAAAGCTTCTAAGCAAAGGTTTAAATTGAGTTTTTAAGAATTATTTAAGTATTTGAAGAATAAATGACAGTAAAGAACATTTGAGGCAAAGGGAAGCTTGTGAAAATGTCAAGGAAAGCTTTCAGCATAGGTCTTGGAGGGGCCTACACGGAGAGGTGCTTCTGGCACAGGTTAGGGAGCAAATCCCAGGTGATGACAGAGAGGCACACAAGATCAAAATCACCGAAGACTCTTAGAAGCTGAAGCAGCGTGGCACTGTGGAACCTGCACTCTGAGAGGTCTGGAGAGTAGTCTGGACTAGTGCAATGAGCAATGAGAAAGAAAAACAGAAATATATTGTACAACTGGGAAGAAAGAGAACACCACATGGGTTTTGATTTTTGTGATCACAAAATACTATGCCAATTATTTCTGTGAAATTTAGCCTCATTCTATGGTAAGCAAGTTTGGTCAATGAGATATTTACTTTTAAATCCCATGTGTAAATTAGCTGTAAACATAAATAAAATGATTGGCAAAGATGTGCATTTAAAATATTCAAATGAGGTCAAATATTTTACTTTATGCTAGTTTTATCCAGCTATATAAAGCAGTCCCTGTTTCAATTTTTAATCATCACAATACTTTTTCATAGAGATAAGTTCAGTTGTCTAACCTTTGGATTTAATCCAATGAGAAGGTCTAGCTGAAATGATAGAAGTATATAGTGTTATTCTATATATTGACTGTCTGCCTCACAGAAGGTCTGTCTTATGCCTGGGAGATATGAAACAGAGACACAATTCTCACTTCCCAGAAATGCATTTTATAGTATGGAAGACAGACACGAGGAAAAACATTTTATATCCTACAATAATAATACAGTATTAGTGGGATGGAGTATTATAGGAATAGGAGGTAGGATGCCAGTTACAAGTAAAATTTATTTTAATGTCTGTGACGATACTGTCTTAGCTATAACTATCCTGAAGAGAAGAACTAAGATTGATCATATGTTTATAACTCTGTAATCTGAGTTCCCACATAAGAAAGACTTCCACAGAATAAACAAAATCCCACTTGAGTCAACATTAATCTGAAGGCGTTACTTTATAATGAGGACTGCTAACATAATAGACACTTTATTCTGGTTTTTCACAGCCTAGTCAAACCATGACGGACCTTAAAAGCAGAGGAGTAAGATCAGTATATCAAATAGTAAGAATAAATATGTTGAAGGAAAATAATACTTTATACACATGAAATGGCTAACATTGCATGTGTCATATTTTATAAATTTATAACACAATGTCCTCTTTGTGAAAATTGAAAATTATTTGAACTTGAGATCTTTTAACACTGAAAGAACTTTATATGTTTTATGTTATCATTCTGTTTTTCATAGCTCTAAGAGTATTTTAAGCTCTCTATTCGAAAGAGCTAGACTTATTTGTAAAAATTATATCACCATATAACTGTGTAGTTAATATTTTACATGCTGCCAGAGCATCTGATAGACAGAATAAAAATAAAGAGCTAGTGGAAACAAATGTTGTTTTCATATAGCAATGTACTTCAAAATTAACATTTCAAAGGCTGGTATTTAAAATATGCACACCCAAGATGTTAATAATCATTTCTATGTGCAGCTTGTTAAAACTGCTCATTTGTATTGAAA
Organism: Phyllotis vaccarum; assembly: GCA_033318265.1. Lineage (NCBI taxonomy): Eukaryota > Metazoa > Chordata > Mammalia > Rodentia > Cricetidae > Phyllotis > Phyllotis vaccarum. Next base: position 13,416,320 of record JARWLC010000014.1, on the reverse strand, counting down.
TCAAACTTGTGCAAACACACACATACACACACATATCAGGCATTGAAGAATAATTTGAAAAGTAATCACCATCAATGCTTATAATAAAATACTCAACTGAAATGTTTAGCTACATATTTGTTCACATCACCTTTGGCTGAAAGGGCTGCATATATCCTAGGCTCCAGGTAGCTCTCTATGGATATAACATTACTTTGTGATCTCACATAAACCTCTCAACAAATAATTGAAATTATATGTTCAATGTACTTTCTACTATCAACCACATTTTCTCCATTGAAAAACCACGTTTCCTAAGAAATCTAGCAAATGAATATACTAAAAGTGAAGTTATATTTCCATAAAAAAAATCTTTGAAGATTTTACAAACCTCTCAAGATCCTAGATCAATGTTAGCACATGTCTTAATGAGCTGTGGTACTCTCAAATGTGACAAACTCGGGGGAAGTGAGTTAAATTGTTACTCTCTAGAGACTGCGTCCTCAACTGCCTGATATCTTGTTCTAACATCCTGGCTGAATGGGTCATGTTTCATATTATCCAAGGCTTGATGTGGCAAAGGGGAAAAGGGAAGATGTGACATAAAATGTACTGAACTGTATATAACCAAATGGTGAATCACCTGAAGATGTGCCTATGAACTATTAAGATACTGCCAGGCATATCCTATAATCCATCTTGGGAAGTACTGTCAGACCACTTGAGATTTTAAGGCTATCCTTAGCTAAACAGTGAGTTGAAAATTACAGATTAACACTGAGTAATAGAGGCTATGATTTTTTTTTATTTTGAAGCACAAATATCTTTTATCAAAACATAAATTATAACCTTCATTTTCTTGTCATCCCCTACATCTCATGTTAGCATCTTAATTTCACATTATTATTATTATGGTAATTTTGAGTCTCTATCTTTAAATTTTCACACTTTAAAAGTCCAAGTCACCTTTAAAAAAAATCCAATGTGCTGTTATAAGTCCAAGTCACTCAAATTGTGATGTGGGAATATCTTTCTGTATGCTGTAAAATAAAAAAAACTACTTTGGCCTATGCCAAACACCATAGATAAAAATATCAAAACATAAATAAAAAATGCAAAATAAAAAAATATCATAATCCAACTCCCCCCCAAAAAAACCCATATAAACTAACACAGTTAAGCAATGGGCCACATGACAAAAAATTAATAAAATAAGTTAAATTAAAATAAAAGAACTAACTAACAATATGCCTAAGCCAAAAGCCAAACAATATAAAATTAATATAAAAGTCTAAGTCATTAAAAAAAAGGACAAATCTAAACCATAAAACTAGTCAAACCAAAAAACAAAACAAAACAAAACAAAACAAACAAACAAACAAAACCTTCTGTTACAGATGGTGCCCAATGTGAGCACCAATTTTAGTAGAAAATCCTCGGTCTGGCTGTTTTGGCCTAATCTTGAGGTTTTGAATCACAGACATGTAGACTTGTAGACCTGCTGTCTTATAGAAACATACAGATGTTTTTATTAATTTTATGTTCATCAGCCTATATTGGCATATTGCTAGTTAGCTTTTGTTTTAAACTAATTTATAATTTTTACTTTGTTTAGCTGTGTGGCTCAGGTTTTTTTGTTGTTGTTTTGGATTTTTTTAGAGTAGCAGAGTTGTCTTTTGTATTTGTTGGCTTTTTTGGTGTTTTGGGGTTTTTTGTCTGTTTTGTTTTTAGAGCTTTTTTAGTTTGGTAGTTTTGTTTATATTTTTGTTTGTTTTTAGTTAATTAGTGTTTAATTTAAACCAGTAGGAGGGACAATTATTTATAATGGAACAGAACACAATCTTACTACAAAGTTGCACTTCAGTGAATAAAAGAGAGAGAGAGAGAGAGAGAGAGAGAGAGAGAGAGAGAGAGAGAGAGAGAGAGAGAAGTTACCAATATCCTTACTTCAAAAGGGACGAAATGTCACTGCCATTATCAGATCAAACTAAAATCCAATCATACAAATAACTTAAGATCTAACATCTAAAATTCAGAATCTTCTGGTCTCTATATGGTCTAGTTGGCTCCATTTCTCCTGCTTCCCCCCTCCCTTCATGACACACACAGCTTAGGTCTAAGCCCAGTCAGCTCCTACAAACATCTCCTTCTGTCCTTGGCTGTCTTCAAATGATAGTGGTTTCTCTCATATCCTGATTTCTCCAGTGTAACTGTGGCTAAACATCACCAATGGCCTCCCCTTGGCTTCTTTTCAGGTATTTCAGCCCATAGCATTCAAGAGTCAAGCCCTAGCTACTCTACAGGAGCCTTAAAAGAGATGCAGAGACCCACAGCCAAACATTAGGTTGAGCGCTGAGAATACTGCTGACGACGGAGAGGAAGAATTATAGAATTAGAGAAATCAATATATCTAAAGAAATTCAACAGAACCAAATAACCTGGGCTCACAGAACTCACAGAGACTAAATGGATAACCAGGGAACCCTCTATATATATGTTACAAATGTTAGGGTTTGGTATTTTTGTGAGACTCCTAAAGTGGGGGCAGGGGCTGTCCCAAACTCTTGCCTGCTTTTGGGGTCCTTTTCTTCCCATTGGATTGCCTTTTTGCAATGAGGTACCTGGTCTACTGTAACTTTATATGCCATGCTTGGCTGATATCCATGGGAGGCCTGCCCTTTTTTTGAATAGAGATAAGGAGGACATGAAAGGGTAGGTGACGGGGAGATGTGGAAAGGACTGTGTTACAATAATGTTTCCTGGTCCCGGGCAGCAGAGGTCCAGACCCACAGACCTGCTGCCCCAGACCCCTTAGCTGCCTGTTGCTGCTTTGGCTTCCCAAAATGACTCAGAAGCTTATATTAGCTTCAGGATGCTTGGCCTATGGCTCAGACACCTTACTAGCTAGCTCTTTCATCTTAACTCACCCCATTTTCATTAATCTGTCCTGCCACATACCCCATGGCTCACTTGTGTTCCTTACATGTTTCTTCTTTGGGTGGCTGGCTCAGTCTGCCTCTGACTCGGCCCTTCTCCTGCCTATGCTCTGATTTCCCCTCCTACTTTTTCTGTGGTGCTTGTCATGGGCCAAAACAGATCCCTTATTTAAAGATTGATATTCACAACATACAAAAAGACATTCCCACGTCATGACTGGGAAGAGAGGAAGGAGGGGAAACTGTGGACTGGATGTAAAAGCTTAATAATAACAATACTCATAAAAGAAGGAGGGGAAGGAAGATGAGAAGGATTGAGTCCACTCCTGAGAAGTTTCTCAGTGATAGCACACAATAAGGTGTAGCCAAGGGTGGGCCAACACTGAGTATCTTGTGCAAGCAGCTGAAATCAATACTGTGCCAGAGTCCAGCAGGTATTGCTGATGTTGACGAGGAACATGATCTTACAGAAGAGTGGGAGGGGTATTTGCGTGGGCTTAGAGGGAGAAAACATGAGGGAGAAATGTTGTAATTCCATTATAATCTCAAACTAAAGTTTAAAAATTAATAAAGTTACTGTATTCAAAAAGCTAAAAAAATATGTACAAATTATATAAAAACCTCTCCTGATCCCTCTAAACATGTTACCATTATTCATATTTTCATTAATTATTGTAACCCAGAGTCTTACAGAATAGTTCTGAGTATGCTTCCAGTGACAGTCATGATAACAATTTATGAACATGTTGTCTAATATTTTTTATTCTAGCAGTCTAATTCATTGTGAATAGTCTCCATATGTCCCATTATGTAATGTAACCTCTCTAAACAAGAATGTGTGGATTTCTTGACATATTTCCTTGTTTTCTGCCAATCAGACAGGCAGTGTATTCATTCAAATCTAATCTATTTCTAATTTCAGCATCCTCTCCTAGATAAATAATTGAGCTCACAATACAATAAGGAATCTGTTACAGTGTTTCATTAATTCTCTGTTGACTTTTAGTTCACAATTGCCTGTTATGTTTGAGGCATACTTTCATCATTGAACACCTCATATATGTGACACTTAGAGTTAAATGCTGAAAATTACAATGAAATAAAAGTCTGTACCCTGAAGAAACATACTGTCTAGTAAGGGAGATTGACTTCCTAGCCTTTGTGAATTGCTATCAACTCATTCCTACTCCTCTAGAATGTCACTTCCTTTGAGACCCTTCACATAAACTACACATTTCTGAAAAGTAATTTCTCTTTCATGTTTTAACAGTCCTGTCTGTACTTTGGTTATAAAAAAAATAGTTTTCTTTATGCTTAATTTTATGACCAACTGAGAAGATATGTCAATAAAATAAAAATTGTCAATGAAATTCTAAAGAGAATATAGCTGTTTTTCAGATTTATTACAAAGATTCTCCAGTATTTTTATATGTAAATAGCAGGTGCATTGGGATGCTTTAATGTTTGATTGACAGAATGTAATTAAAAGTATTTTAATATATATAATTTATTTTAAATATATTATTATATTTTTGTTTGAATTCTAATAGAAGTTTCTCACCATTCTTATCTCTAGTAACTTTAAAGATAAACTAACAACTCCCAGACATTATTAACAGGATAATCAAGTGACTAATTTACTTTGTTGTTTTAATTTGTTAAATAAATTATGATCTAAATAGTCTTAATTGTGTAACAAAATTGTTACAGGTTGTACTAATGTATTTTAGATGGTATATTTTTCTCATTTGGGTCCAGTATTTTGGATATACATGGTGAGTTTCTTGAGTAACTTAACCTCAGAAAAACAGTAGCCTAACAAGAGGAAAACTGATGTTTCCTATGGTGAAATATTGTATACATAATAAAAATAGTCTGGAATAACAGATAGATACAGAAACAAACCACAGCCACTACTCGCCTAGCCAGCTCCTAAGGCCTGTCTCCAAGAATCCTCCAACTACAAACCTTTCTCTCCTCAGCTGATCAAGGAAGTGGCAGAGGAAGCTGAACTCTCTCTCTTTCTCTCTCTCTCTCTCTCTCTCTCTCTCTCTCTCTCTCTCTCTCTCTCTCTCCCCCCTCCTTCTCGCTCTCTCTCTCTCTTTTTCTCTCTGCCCAACTATCTTCCTTTTAATACAATCCTAGAACTAGAGCTAAAGGTGTGTGCTGTTAGGTCTTCAACTCAGAGATGCAGAGGGACCTCTGTCCCCCCAGCGATAGCTTTAAAGGTCACCACTCCCTGAACTTCGTGGCTTGACTTTGCCAGTGACTCTTGTTCCCTGATATTCCAGACTATTTTTATTAAATATATATCATAGTTTCTAGTTGAGATTTAAAAAAATGTTTGCTAAATTTAAATGGATAACAAGGTGTACCAAACAACTTCAGAACACAGGGTCCCAGGAGCCCATATAACTAATCACACAGATACATTACTATGATTCAGAATACTGCAAGTATATCCACAACATATCCCTTGTGTAACTGGCAGAGTTTCTTTCTTCAAAATGCAAACTTAGACTAGAAACACATTTTAAACAAGCAAAAATACCCACGTATTAACATTCAAAAATGGAATGGATATATTAAAATGATATGTGAAGTAATCTCCTGCTGTTGCTAATATTTTGATATGTGATTGACAATATAGATCATCAGCAAGCTAGTTTGGAAACTTAAAAATAATATCATTATACTTAAGTGCCCGGTAGCAAGAGAGATATTGGTAAAAACAAATGACAGTATAAATCATAATTCTTTTATTCTTTCTACCGTTTTCACTCACTTAAGCAGCAAGGGATTCATAGGTGACTTGAAAATAGGCAAACAAGGTCACAAAGCAACTAAAAAACAAAAAGGAGAAAGTTTAACCTACAGAACTGGATAAAAATTATTCAGCCTCATTCTTAAAAACCATAACATAACTATGATAAAAACAATAATGATAATAATTTGGTTTAGCTGGCAAAGGAGTTATGTGAGGCCAGGAGGACATCATTACTTAATATTCACTTGAGCATTCCCTGTCTCCCTAACAGAGAAATGAGCAAAAATATCATCTAATAAAGATTTATTACAGTGAAAGGTGAACAAGCAATCTAGGCTAATCCCCGAAAACCTTTCATCATTTTAGTAAACAAAAAGGTGAGCTTAAGTTTTGGCGATAAAGCAAAATATATTATCTTGTGTGAAGTCAAATTATCTTCAGTCATGATAACTAATATGATCTGTCAGCTCACCAAAGAAATCAGAAATTTCTCCTGTTGTTTTGAATGAAAGGCAATAAACTTTGCATAGAAAAATATTAGATATCAGTTAGTCGTTACCTGGAGAACACCACATTCCAAGTACTTAAAACTGGGCCAGTAGAGAGTATGCGTGGGAACAGAAGACCATTAATGTCAAATTTTGCTTGGAAGGAACAACCAGTCTAACTTGAATTTAATCAGAAAATTGAAAGAAATATAATATTTAATTAAAAGTGTATCAACTTCAATACTACCACACAATAAAAAGAAAACAGAAAAGCAACTGTTGTTTTCTTTTGAAGAGAAATTTTAAAATACATGTCATTCTGGGCAAAGCTGACAAGTTTAGAGAAAAATCAAGATTCACAAGCAGAGTCTATCCAAGCAGAGGGAAATCAAATATCTAAATGAAGAAGTCATTGTGGCAAAATAAATTTCAACCGTTAAAGAAGATGCATTTATTTAAAATAAAAATGGTCATGAATAACTAAATGTCCTTATTGTAGTGTGATTTGGCTAAAATTTTGATGTATGTGGAGAAATTTTTTTTTCAGAAAATGTATATGGATTTTAGCAGTCTGAAAAAGGTTATGGTTCTGTAGTTTGAGCTACTCTACAAACAAAGGCACTGTTAACAGGGATGTGGCTGGTCAGATAGAGAAGAAAATTATGTATACTGACACTGCCCTTCAGAGGGTAAAACACAGTGTAAATGTATGTGAAATAATGGCAGTTCTAAACTAACACTCACATGAGGTTTTCTCCATAAAATCTCCATAGTCAGTGCCTGAATTTAGGTTATTAAATTAAACTTGTTAAATCCTAACCTGAATAAGCAGAATGAAAAAAAAAATTGCATGAATGGATAGAAAGGCAAGAAGTAACATCAATACAACCAACTAATTCATATAAAATTATCTGCTCATTTACATTAGCGGTCATGGAGGAAAGCATCATTGAACTATAAATAAAACCTACAGAGAAGTAAATAAAATGATCAAAGGAATTAAGTGGGCACAGGTGTTCTAGAAGCAGATTTTGAGAGAAAAGATTCACGCCTTGGTATCCTCATGTCTTAAAGACAGTTATAATACAAGCTGACCAAAATACGACTCTAATTGGTAGGATTTTCTGTCATGAATCCTAAGAAGAAATAAAAAGATGAGAACATAAAATTTTTCCAAGGAGAAATACTTAATTTTATGAATGATGGAACCAGGGCGAGTATTCATAACGGTGTCAAAGGATGTCCTACCAAATCTTGTTTTGTATTCCCAGTTAACAAAGCCCTCTGCCCACAAGACAGAATAGTGGTACAGTTAGCCTGATATATCATGAACATATTAGCAGAGAAGATGGACACTCTCAGTCAAACAGGATGTCTTACTCTACCTTGAAGAGCATTAAATATAACAAATATCTGACACATACATACACATTATTACAGCCCTGAAAATGGTATGGCTGGTGATAAATTAACTGAGATCAAATTACTCAACAATTTTTTCTTTTAAAAACTACTCTTCTACACATTTTTTTTTCAGTTTCTTTACTTGTACATGCTACTTTCTTGTTTCTGGAATCCCTGTCTAGCAACATCGAGAGCCTATTTAAAATAACTTTGATAAAGATGGGAGGAGCCTCAAAACTGTGAGCCGTGGATACAGCACTGTATCTCCTTGCTCCGAAATCAGTTGTGTTGTAATTTCATATATGTCCTCTGTGGCCTCATCTTATGTTGTGTTGAGGTTAAAAAATGTGACAAGCAAATGCTTTTTACCTAGAAAATTATGAATAATTTTTTTTCCAGATCAAGGAAAGTGATAGCTAAATTGAAGGTATAATATGTTATGGCCAATATTAAGCATTTCAGAACAAAAATGCCTAAAAGAATATTTCAGCATACATTTTTGCAATTTTATGATTATATTGTTGTTTTCCTAAGCAAGCTGGAATATTCTGTTTACAACTGAATCTTCTTATAAGAATGAAGAGAATAACTCTGAAATACTGCTAAAGATAAGAAAAATCAAACTTTCATTATACTGGGCTTCAGACTAAGTTGGTGGGTTCATCCTAACCAGTGTCTAACCCTCAAAAGTTTTTATTTGTTTTGAAATTCCTAAGGAAACGTTCAAACCCCTTGGCACCATACAAATCTGAACATGTTTTTCAGGAGAAAGATGTTATTTCCCAGGAAATGTTGATTTATCTTTGATTTCCAAATTTAAAGTATAAAAACCTGAAACATTTTATATGTGGGAAAAAATGGCTTCACTTTCTATAAAATCACCCATTAAGAACATGTCCAAAAATCTTCACTTGCAGCTCTGTCGTCAATTTTAACATCCACATAAGAAAATGAGGCAGATCTTTGAAAGACCTCTCTCATATGCCCTAAATAGAGAGGCTTGTGTGTGTGGACATAACTGACAAACTGAGCTTCTTAACTCTTCTTTCTACAACTTTGTTAGTGAAAGCTGCAAGCTAAACAACACTACACACACACACACACACACACACAACATTGGTAACACTTAAGTTCCTATAAAACTTCAATCACCCAAACAAAGCCCAAGTTCTGAGTTTGATTTTTCAAACTATAAACAACTGGAAACAAATTAAAAACTATCAACTCATCTTCAGTTACAGTTTTAAGCTCAAAGCTGTATTAAAGCCATAAAGCTAAACCAGTTAACACACGTTAAACGCTGATAGATGAGTAGCCTTCTTGACTCTTGTAACAAATGCCAATGAGGCCCACTAAGAGAAGGTGTTCCTGTAAAAGAAAGAGGCCAGACCTAAACTGGGGAATACAGCACATTATCTTATAGTAGTCACAACCGGACGCTATTTAAAAGTATTAAAGCAATGAGTACAGTAGCTATTTTAAATGGTACTCAGGAGAAATTCTTAATTTCACTGTATCCGCTGTGGGTTAAGATCCAAGTGGCAGATTTGCTCTTAACACGGGCACTGTCCCTGAATTATCGACATTTGAGCCTTGTTTAAAGTCTTCTCTATGGGGCAGTAGGTACATGAGTGCACTTAAGGGTTGCTCTTACACTAACCCTGATGCGGATATGACACTTGCAAGACTCTGGTTCATGCTGCTACTCTTGCTCTTCTTTGCAACAAGGATATTAGCCACAAATGGCGAACATTGGCAGCACTAATGCTAATGAAATGTAAAACAGACTCTCCCGAAGAGGGCATGATCACCAGGTCTCTCAATACAGGGGGGTGAAAAAGAAATTGTTCTATGTTTGAAGACTTCTGCTTTTAGCTGAAAGGTTCCTTTACAGATAGGTGAGGGGAGGTCAAAGGAAATATACTTTGAGGCCTTCCTTCGAGATCAAGACCCCAAAACACTCAAGCATGTACTCCTGCTCTTTGCTAGATTTTCAATGCAAAAGTCTAGTCATCAAACAGCACCAGGAAGATACAGAGCTACTCCCAAAGGAAGAATTCGCTTTCCCCAGGTGGAGTTTCACTGGGTATACAAGGCACATTTAGCATTTAAAGACCACTCACATAAATTACAACCTACAATCCTTCAGAGCGACTGTTGGCTAAGCAGGGATATCAGGCCAGATCAGAACAAAAGCTCCTTAACAATATCATATAATTCTGGGCTTGTTTATTACTGTTCTATGCAAGGCATGTTGTTAAAGTAACACTCCTAGAAAATTGGAACTCTATTTCATTTAGCAGTAGATGGCTAAAACAAGAAAGGATGCAATGCTATTTTGTAAGTTCTTTGTCTCGTAATGATTTGTCCGTGCATTTTATTTGTAATCTTTTGGACATTTTGCTGATATATTATGTTTTTTAGTTTTTTTAGGGGTTTTCTTTGTGTGAAAGTGTCTCAGCAACTGTATGCATTTCTTGTTCTTGTTCTCTGGCTCCCTTTTTGCTTGCTTGTTTTGTCCTACTTTGGCTTGCTTGTATTTTATCATTATTTTATATTTCCTTTTGTTTTATAATAAGAGACCACTAAGAGATGCGGATTTTAGTGGTTGTAGAAGTGGGAAGGATCTTGGAGGAGTTGAGATGGAAAACAATCAAAATATAGTGTATAAAAATATATTTTCAATTTTTAAAAAGATATAGAGCCTTGGGACTAGCAGGAAGTATTTAAAATCTTTCACATTTAGAGTCACTCAAGATTAAAATATTATCCAATTAAAAACAATTGGATCACCTTCCAATTCCTCATTTCCAGTTAACCAAATGCTTTCTGTGGACTTTGCTCACAATTCACAAACACAAATATAGGCAGAACTGAGTGTGTGCATACATACTTGTTATTCAGAATTTACAAAGTAAGATTCTAAAACTTATATTTATTTTGGCCTATATTTGGATCCATTATTGCTACTAGGTAAAAATATCTTTTATTTCTCCTGAATTATAGGAAATAGCACCAATACTACACCCCTTATTTTGGAATGCCTATTAAATACCTTTCAAAAGGATGTGACACCATCGTCAATACAGTCACTAAATAATATGTGGGTGTAAGAAATGAATAGCTCACTGAACAAGTAAGATATGAACCCCATCAAACTCTTCTCTTTTTACACTTATTCTTATTTGAATATCAGAGTATTTTTTATTGTCTAGGATGATTAAGAGATATGTATCTATATTTAAGCCAAAAAAAAACCCTCAATAAGCTCAAATATTTCAATTTACCAAGTGCTTTCTCTTTCTTTTCAAATGAAAATAAAATAATGTAAAAAGTGACAATAGTTTCATTAATATGACCCTGGCCTGATGGCAGAATTCACTGTTTCCTTATTTTTGTCCCCAATGACAGAAACAACTGGGGAACATTTGTTAAAGCTTTAGGCAGTACACTTAAGATACTCTAAGTATTTAGCATAATGAAGCTTAGTTGATGAGCTTACATTAATAATTTTCTTCATGACTGGTTGTTCTTTTAAAAGAAATAGAGGAAACTTCTAATCTGTTTTATCAATGTTTAACTTCAAGGTTATTGATATGAGAGATTCTGTGGCAGCTTAATTCCTTTGATAATTCACCAAAGACTCAGGGTTAATAATCATACTTGAGGCACATTCTCAAAGTGCCCTCAGAAGACTGAAACTGGGCATAACAAACCATTTAAAACAAATCACAATGAAAACCTATGTAATATGCTCAGGGGCTATGACTTGACCCACATCAGAATCTAATATAGAAATAAGAGCTTCTTCATAGGGTAAGTATCTATGTCCCTTTGTGGAATTAAAATTATATTGTCATGAATTTGTTTTCAAACTAAAGTGATCAAGAGGTATTGAAGAATGTTAAAATATGGTGTTAGCATCTCCTTTTGTTGCTTCTGAAAAAACAGGATTTTAGGGATCAAGCGAAGGCCCTGATGCATGCAAGGCAAGTGCTCAACCTGTAAGCTAAATTCCCATCATTAAGGATTTAATGTCAATGTTCATCAATTCCAAATTGGAGTTTAAACCATTCAATAATGTTCCCACTAGTCAGCACTGATAAAATTAGATCAAGTAACAACAATAACAACAGAATCACCTCATCAAATACATCCTTACCATAAGCCAAAGGAAGCTGCTTCTAAAGGTGGTGGCACTTCTGGATAAATTTCATATTACTCAAAGTATATGTTCCCATAGAGTAGTTTATGTTCACAGTATGGGTGCAAATTGGTATAAAATAAATATAAAGAATAAATACAGACATGGAATGTATAAAGCTTCTTTGGACTTCTCTACGTAGTTTATAAATCTAGATTGTCAAAAGAGATTACTGGAGTTGAAAATGTTAGAGCATCTTTATGTACAGGCAATGCACTTTGCTAAGGGGGGAGGATCTCTTTTTAAGACCATGATATTCTCTCACATTTGTATAATGCAGTGGTTCTCAACCTGTGAGTCATGACCCCTTTGCCTGTCAAATTATGTTTTCATAAAAGTTGTATATCAGATAACCCACATATCAGATATTTACATTATTATTCATAACAGTAGCAAAAATTACAGTTATGAAGTAGCAATTAAAACAATTTATGGTTGGGTGTCCCCACAACATGAGTAATTGTATTAAATGGTTGCAGCATTAAGAAGGTTGACAACCACCAGTATAAGGGTCATTCACTTCAAAACGCTCTCAAAACTATGGGTGTGTACTCAGCACAATTGTCTTATATTTCAAATGATAACTTAAGTGATGTATTTTCTTAGAATATGAGTTGATTTGTTTTTCTAAACTATTCTACTGACCACATCTCATACATAGTTCCTGTAAGGACTTCTATCTATATAATACTATATTCAGGAATTCTCCCCAAGGAGAAATGGCTATTATTATATTTTTTTTAAAAAAATTCTAAGTAGTAGTTGCAATGTGAAAGTTGATTGCTTTAATATTGACTTCTAGTTATAAAAATACATGACTTCTCATATAATCACAACCTACAGTTCTTCTGAGCAACCGTTAGCAAAGCAGGGATATCAGCCCAAATCAGAGTAAGAGCTCCTTACCAATGCCGTATAATTCTGGGCTTCTTTATTGCTGTCCCATATATAAGGTATATTGTTATAATAATATTACTAGCAAATTGGAAGACTATTTCAGTGTTTAAGTCCTTGTGCATAAAATAAATTTCTTTTAAAAATCACTTTTTGAGATTAAAAACAAAAAAAAGGTCAACTTTCTGAATGTCTTACTTCTTACGCGAGTCTGGCTTTTTCCATTTTCAGCTCAGCTCCAGTGCATCCCAAGACACAGACACGCACCCACAGAGCAGCTTCTGCACATACTGCAACAGGCAGTTGCTGCTGACACAGCCATTCCCTTATTTTATAGAGTATTTCTTTTGTTCTTTTGCTGATACCATTATAAAAAGTAGTGCAGACATATAGTCCTACAACCACTTGGCATCCTTTCCTATTTATGTGGCTAACTTATTATTGAGATTTTATGTTCAAAGAAGATATGGTTTTATGGAGGGACCAATCTATACATAGAGTACATTGGGGGGGGGGTTGTGAATCTAGTATATTGAATTATTTCATTAGGTTAAAAACATGATTCCTAAAAGCAAAATGCTACAAAAGATCAGAAAGCATCTACACTTTTTAAGACTGAAAATTAAGAACATTTTACAACTGATTGCTAAATTAATGTTAATGGAGGTTTCTTTCATTTCTTAATTTGACAGGGTGAACTTTCTGGGCCACTATAATTATGTCATCATTAATTTTCAAGTAATTATTATATACTGACTCATAATAAACAAAATCATGTCTTAGCACCTCAAGGTTTTTATACTTCCAGTACATAGTCTATAAAATGGAAAATATATGTCACTTGTACTTTATTTTTAACACTTCTCAGAAGTATCTTTTCCATAAGATGTAGGCTAATAATATAAGTAAAAAAATACAAAAAAATTTCAAGACAAAATAAGGCAAAACCAAGATAATGACCATGCTTAAAACCTTGAAAGTCTATCCACTTTTAAGCCACGTACTATCCTGCTGATTACTTTTTAATCTAAGATGTACATTTCATAATGATGAATAGAGAGAATTTTATTACATGCAGTTGAATGAGTTTTTAAAAAGCCTTACCTGTATGGGTGACATGTCATTTGTAATAAGAACATATTTTAATATTGAGATGCAATGAAATTATAAAATTGGTAATAATCCACAGCATAATGAAAAATTTAAAGCTAGTTCAAAGTAATCTAAAAACCAAAAGATACTTTTTGAGATGTGTTAATAAAACATTTAAGGATTAAAATTCCAATTTGTTAGTGAATATTTCCTCTAATATATAAAGTAATAATGGGTTTAATCCATATTTCTTTAAAAGTATTTTGTTTATTTACTTCTCTATTTTTAGTTTTGAAGATCAAACAAAAGACCTCATTATGCTAAGCATGCCTGCTACCTCTGAGCTACCTGGTAGCCTGTAAAATATACTCCTAAACACATTCTTGTTCACATAAAATGTGTAGAAATCTCTGTAGGGCAGTCAGTGATTAGATAGATGATAGATATACAGATAGACAGACAGATAGAAAGATACATACATACATACATACATACATACATACATACATACATACATACATACATACATATATACATGCATGCATACCAAGATAGATACATAGATATCTAGATGATAGGTAAATAGATAGGTAGATACATAGATAGATACACAGATGATAGGTAGATACAGATAGATATAGACATGAGTGAAATTTTAGCCTCCAAATGTTAAAAGATGATACACCTAAAGTTTTACTAAATATAGTAATACCAATTTAAATACATTTCAATTTTATCTTAATTTTGAGCTCTACAACAATATGTACTGTGGGTTCTATTCAATACTAATATAGTCAATTATAGGTAAATGAAAGCTTATATAAAATGAAAAACTGATATAAAAATACATAAAAACCACATTGTCCACTTCTTATTTCAAGGAGATTTAAAACATCACAGCATGTAGCACAAAGAGCCCTCCTCAGGGTTCATTTCACAGTTCAGAACATTCCTAGAGCATGCACTTAACATGCACAATGATATAAGGAAAGTTACTGACATGTTATACAGTCACCTAATCCTAAAATACACCTATTGGTAGAAATAACATATAATATTTTATCCAATCATGGTGTTTTATGATTTGAACACTGTGTTCTTATTTTCAAAATAGATTTTGAAATAAATCATATACCTAAAATACCTCTTTTTATCAGTAAACTCTATTTTAAAGAATAATTTTTTATCATTACTAACATAAGTGATAATATAAAACTCAGCAATCTAAAATGTTTCCATTTAGATAAACTGTGACATTTTGAAGACAACATCTAACAAGTCATATTTTATTTAATTTCTTGAGAAAAAGATAAATGGTAAGTAACCTCTGGGATTCTAACATTTAAAATTCTAATTAGTTTTCATTTATTGGCAGGATACTTCTTCTATGCACTGATTGGTGTTTTCAGATATCTCTAACGGTGACATAAGTTCAGTGTACAACAGGTAAACCTTTACCTGGGAATTCCATATAATTAGAGAAAAGGGCACTTACCATGTTCCAGCCAGGATAGAGGTAGTCTGTACCCACAAACTCAAAGTAGTGAGCAAAGCCCTCCTTCAACCATACATCTTCCCACCACACTGGGGTCACAAGGTCACCGAACCACTGCAAGAACAAGATGAATGAACAGAAGGGAAAAAAAAATAACACCCATCTCAGAAAATGATCCTACCTGAAATCCAATGTGCTGCTCTGTGACTACCATACCTAGGAGTCATCAACAAATTGATTTTGTGATCTTAAAAGATGTCGTGGCAAGATGGTGGAGGTTAACATGAGTACTTGGACAACGCTAGTATTTTATGTATGTGCTCAGGGAAGAACAAAAATAGTAATCATGAATCAAAGCTGGTGACAATAGTCCTCAGAGATTGTCTATTGTATAGAAGAAGAAAATATTTGTCCATTATGATGTTACAGGGGCAGATTGGGATGAATGAATGAAAATTAGAAGTAGCCCATGTTTGTTAAAGATACAGAAGACTATGGTAGTCCAGAAAGTTACCTAGAATGGTAATGAGCAATCATCACGATAATGAAACGCCTCCCTCTAAAGCAGAGAAAAATCATAACCCATACTAACTAATGAATCCAACCAAAAGCTCTGAAGTTCCTCCAGACTATACTCTCCTGGTAATGAGGAATTGTGCTAATAAAATCCTATATGGCTCATGAAGAAGCTCCAATTGGTATTTAGATTAAATACAATAAATAAATAGCAATATGCTACTCTGAAACTTTTATTTTTTTCTACATTTGTTATCCAAAATATATTACAAGCCACAAACATTCAAAAAGATCTGAAATTCAATGAAGAAAACCTAGATAGTGTCTATTCTCACACAAGTGACAATTATGGATGATACATAATTAAAAGATAACTAAGAGTATACATTCTCATCTTCACAAAGTAACAGGAAGGAGATGGAACCTCTTGTGATTATAGATGAGCAACTATTCTCTGAGCAGATGACAGTTGGGTTGAAACTTTAATCATAAGTAGCCAACCATGAGATAGTATTGGGCAAGAAAATTCTAGGCAGACAGCAGACATGGGTAACCCACAGTGTGAAGAGTCTGTATGGGAATACGTTGTTTGAGAAACAGGGGATGTGGACAGCTGGATTCTGGGTGACCAGGTAAAAAGAAGAATGGAACATCCTTGACAGATAAAGGCTCATCAGAATAGACGCAGCTTCAAGAGTCATCATAAGGATAGCATGGGGACCCGACCAAGTGTTCCAATAAAGCAGCGTTTCCTTGAAGGAATCTCTAATTCAGATACAGATAAAATACAGCTCCAAGTATGGTAATGGCTATGCAGCATCTGTTTTGAATGTTTTACTGTATCCAAAAATACACATTTCTCTTTCAAATTGACAACCTGTCTTCAGAAGTGTGACAACAAATAGGTGGAAAGGCTAATAGAGAAATCAAATATGACAATCTTAGTGAAATCATGACAGATGTTTCTCGTAGCTTCTGCCTCATTTCTTTGCGGTAGGTGGCCTACTACTATTGAGCTACCACAGGCAAACTAACATGTAACAGGAAAGTATGGAAACACAGCACCCTGAATAGTTACAGTACTATCACTGTGCCTTATCGCAACAGAACCAAAGATCTAACTTTTCCTTACAGGAATTTCCCAAAAGGAAATTATATCTGCCTCAGAATTGTAAGTCAAGGGAGGGCCCAGGCTAGCCCTGAAGGACCCCAGGTACATCTGCTGTGGCTCCTCTGAACCTGCGATCAGAAATATGTCTGACATGGTAAGCACAAGGGGTACAATTCTCTCACTACTTCACTGATAGAGGCAGAAGATGCTCAGGCACAGTCATGCACTGTAGACTTCATCAAATCAGGTTCATTTACAAGCACGTAACTGCTAATCTCTCTTCACTTTCAACATTTTCCACATCATTCTTTTCAGTTTTTCCAAGTGTTAAAGAGATCTGGAGTTTATAATATATAAAGTCAGACTGTACCACACAGATTTCTGGGGTTTTTCCCTTCACTTTATTATTTTTTAATAAAAAAATATTTTTTTAGCCATGTATTCCCCCTGCTCCCCCTTCTTTCCCTCCTCCCAATCTCTTCCAGCCAGACCTCACCCCCCCATCCCCCATCTCCTCCCCCAAAAGGGCAAGAAGTTCCAAGGTGGGTCAGCTCAGCATGGCACATCCACTCCAGGCAACTCCGATTTTCTCATCCCAAAATCAAGACTGGGTTAGGTGTTCCTCTGCAGGGAATGGGCTCCAAGGTGCCAGCCTATGCACATGAACACAGTCTGATCCCACCCCTCGAGGCTCCACATACTGCTCTGGTTTTTAAAGCATTAATAGTACCCATAGTCCCTAGCAAATAAGATGGGCATTCCTATCTATTAACAGTGTTCATTTTCAGTGGTTTCTTTCACCAAAATAATGATTTAACAAGTGTTGCAAATACCAGTCTGCAACCTTCCACTAGTAAGAAAATTCTTTTATTTTAGCTTTACTATGAGGTTGTCCAATTTACATAAGACTTACTAAATATGCCAAATAAAAAATATCACTCTTTTGAGAGCAAAGATTATATAACTGAGTTAGGGAAAGATTTCCTATGAGTCTATGGGACAGGAAAAAAGATTAACAAACCAATTTTGGCAAAAGTAAATTTTGATGCATACCCAAAACTCAGATGCATCTCTCCACAATACAATAAATTATGCTTCTTGCTGCATTTACCATATATACACACTAAGAACCATAGAAATGGAAGCATGGCTCCCCTTATTATTATCAGCAACTACACAAGGGCTCAGAAGGGGCAGCCACCTTATCACACATGTCAACTAAAGCCAGTTGCAGCTGCTGATTCAATGCCGTCAGTTTATGTATGTTGTGTTTACCTTATTGTCTGAGAAAAATGGGTTGCCATGCTGAGGAACTGCACGGTGATTTGTATGCTACAGAGATGGGAGGACACAAGCCAAGCTCCTCATATAGATGTGCAAAGACACCCCACATTCTAGACAGCTTCGCATTATACTTACACCTGTTCCTTGTCTCGTACCTGGTGACATATTTCATGAACAATGACCATGGTGACATCCAGCAAATATGAAATAGATGAAACACTTGGGTCCAGCAGTATTCTTTGTTCTACAAAAATACTTAGTCCCCAGTTCTCCATAGCAGCATACGGATGCTTAGGCACAGCTAAAAGATCTAAAAATAGAATAAAACAGTTCCAAAGGTTTTAATAATGACAGCAGATTCTAAATTTCATAACTTAAAAAGTTCAGAAATCTAATAAGAAGAAACACTTGCTCTTTATTACTTGTGTCTTAATTAAACACTCAGCCATGTCTCCATGACAGTAGAAATATAGACTATGGCTATCGATGCTGGTCATATTCATTCATCACAGTTCATTTTCAGGCCCAGCACTCCAGGTGGCTGGAAGTATCTGCAAAGTTATTGATGGGCCCATCCTAATAAGTTTCAGAAAGTCGGGGAAACCAAATGCACCAGGAACCCAGAGTCAAAGGCATTGTGCCTTATAATGAAAATTTACTCAGCTCAGTGCAGGAGCGAGTGTATTATCACTTTTATCTCAAATGTATCTCAGAGAAAAAACACTTCATATGAATTTTCAAATGCGATGTCATTTTTTTTCTAATTTCTTAAATTCTAGTACAATCTTTGGTTCTGTTAAAAATAAAATGTTACACTTAATCTTAGCTTATAGAGTAAACTATGGCAGCAGATACAGTGGCCAGAGAAAACAGAATGAACCCATAGGCTTTGGTCTGGATTTGCCACCATTAACTACAGATGTGACATCACTAAATCACTTAGTTTCTCAAGACCACAATTCCCTCACCTATAAAGTAAGGTTATTGGCCTTTTCTGCAAAATGCCTTTCACTTGAAAAACCCATGATTAGAGAGGTGTGTGCTTATTTTAAAAGGTCATCTAGGTATTATCAACTTCTGATTATAGTGTGGGAAAGAAATGCATGTTTCACTTACTCCTTCTGCTCCAGATTCACAGCAATGATAAATAAAACATTTAGAAAGAATACTAATCCTCAGGATCAAAAATAAATAAATAAATAAACTTCTCAGTAGATACGAAATGGAACCCAAATGCAAAGTGGTTATTTTGTGAAGCTACCGACCTGCTGTTCTCTGGCTCCAAAAGTAGGCAGTCACAGCCGGGAGTTGGCTCTGACACGGCACAGTAGAGCCAAAAATACCAATGCCAGGTGGACTGCATGATGCCAGGGGCTGAGGTAAGGCATGGACACTCAGATGAAGAGTACAGAATAGTTGATTCCCACTACTTCTGGAAGTGCAAGTCCCAAAAAGTATTTGAACCCTGGCTCCTAAGCATTTGTTATTGATCATAATGAATACCCTGATTCCAAAATGGAACCCTGACCCAGGATAATCCTTGGAGTAATGAATTCCAAGGCTGTCAATAAACTGTATGAGAATGTTCATCATAGCATTGTTTCTAAATGGGGAAAGCAAATGCCTTTTCACCAAGATAATATACAAAGAAGCTATGAAAGCATTCCATAAAGGAATATTGCGTAACTGTTTAAATAAATGATTTTCCACTGGTTTCTACCATTAAAGACATCAACACAGACCATCTGAGAAACATAATAATGAAGAGAGAAGGCATAAAATGACCCCTGTACTCATCACATAATATTGCATAACATAAATGTATTTTCACATATGCAGTCCATACAAAGAGAATAATGGAAAATATCCATGTAAATACATGCAGTAATAGTGTAAAGATACTAACTTCAGAACCATCATTGTTACTGAGGAGGAAAAAAAATTGTAAGATAGTTGCATGAGGAATGAATGTCTTCATATCAACGCTTTAAAGCTGGTGGTGAGTACGCTTACATTAGCATAATAGTATTCATCCTTTTATGTGTGCTTTAAATATTTCACAACAAATAATTGAATAGAATAGTCAACAGTCTTAGCATACGACTGATTTCTATTTATTTCTGACTTCAGCAAATATCTTCTTAGTATTGGTGCTGTTCTAAGATCTGAAATATGTATTAAAGTAAGTTAAATATATGCCCTAATTCTTCTGCATTTTAAACTAATAAAGAAGGCATGAGAACTGTAACAGAAATAGAGAATCTTGAAAATGCTTTGAGAGAAGATAAAAATGTCAGTTCACAAGATTCTTGAAATGTTACATATCAGTTTTCAAATGGTGACTAGGATTTCAGTAGCCATGTAGGGTAGTCTGTTCATTCTCAGGATTTTAATTTAAAAAATAAGTCACCTATGCCCCTATGTATACAGCAAACACCGCCTTTATGAAAGTACTGCTTTATTATTATTTATATTATTATTAGTTATTGTGTATTTTTCTGGTGAGCCTCTTACTATCTGCATAGTGATGTGTATTGTATGAAGAAGTTCAGCTAACATGTAATAAGTGAATGAAAGAAATGTAGTGATTAAAAAGAGCTAGAAAATATATTCCAGTATCAAAGCTACAGGATAAGTGGTGTGTGCTTTTAATCTAGCACTGGTAGGTGGAGACAGGTGAATTCCTGATAGCTGCTAGCCAGCCAGCCCAGCCAAATTAGTGACCTCCAGATCACAGTGAGAAGCTGTCTCAAAAAAAAAAAAAAAAACCAAAAAAACAAGCGGAACAGTTTCTGAGTAGTAGATCCCTGGTCTCCATGTGTCCTGATATATATCAACATGTGTACTCACAAACACACACATAGTAAAATTAAAAAAATAAAAAGCAGGTATTACTGGGGACACTTTATGGCTGGTACCAAAGATTTTAGAATGGCTTATAGTTTCACATAGCATCCAGAAGTATGGAGACACAGTAGTCTGGACAATGATGTCATGGGTAAGCTAAGCAAGGACACTTTACAAATGTAGTATGAGGTTTCTGGCCTTGACTTTCGGGCCTGACCTCTAGGTTTAGGACCCGCAGATCCACAGACCCACAGACCCGCAGACTCACAGATGCTTATAATAGTTTTTGGCTGATTGGCCTCAGGCCCAGGCATATCACTTGCTAACTCTGTACCCTTCATCTAACCCATTATTCTTCCTGTTCAGCCATTTGGCTCGGTACCTTTCTTTAGAGCAGCATGGTTGTCCTCTGCTTCTTCTGGGTTCTCTCTCTGGAATTCTCTTCTGTGCTTCCTGTTCCCAGAGTTTTCAGTCTGGTAGCCCTGCCCACACTTCCTGCCTGCCTTTGGCCAATCAGCGCTTTTTATTAAACCAGTGGGTGGGACAATTATTTATCATGAAACAACATAATACCCCTACAGGGGCACATTCAGATAAAGTGACTGATAAACAGTATTTAACATGGTGGGATTGGTGATAATGAGCAGCTTCTTTGGTACAGACTAGGTAAAATATTAGATACAAGGAAATACAATTATGGGTAATAGAGGAGGAAAAAGAAACAGACATTAAATGATATTAGATTTGGTACCACACAAACAATATTCTTTGTTACAACAAGTTGGAGAATTGGTCAAATAACTTTTCAAAGGACTTTTGCCATAACCATTCATAAATTGTGGAATCTCAGAGGATAATCTTATATTTGACGAATACTGGCATTGCACAAAAATACTTGTGCATACAATTTCACATAAAACCTTAATCTCCAGTACCTGGGAATGGGGCATAATCCAAATAACCAACAACAGGCTAACAGGAAAATGTGATGGAGCATACACCAAAGCACTTCTCACTGGTATTCAAAGTAAATGAACAGAACACCACATGAGTGAGCCCCAAGATAGTATACTAAATTTTTTAAAAATTAAAGCATAACACAAGGAATCATTGTGGAGTCACAGTATTTATGGTAATGGGCATGTACATATTAAAGCATCAAGTTGTACACAAAATATACCCGTTTTTTCCTCAGTGAAACTATTTTGTAAAGAGTGTTAGTAGCAGCAGCAGTATTCCGCTTATTTGAAACATATAATGTTCACTTATACTGAATTAAGTTATTTTAATTTTGCAAAGTGAGATGACTATATCCATTAAAATATGCATCCGTTACTTTTTAATATGTCTTGAAAACAAGAAAACTCACATTTCAGAATATAATTTAATTAAAAAATCAAAGAAAGTCCTAGATAAAATTATACATATTGTTCTTTCAAAATGTAACTATCATCTAGAAAACTATAGCTAGACAGAAGGGGGAAAACTCACATAATATTAATGAATGCAATGACCTAAATTAACATAAAAGTCTGTCTCACTACAGTGCCTCTACCTTCCCAGTACCAGGAAGAAGCCACAAAATCTCAGACATGCTGCTTAACTTCTGTTTTTATTCTGGCATTTCTGAGAAGTGCCTGGTTGGTCCACAGATAACAGCAGGAAGCCCATGTTTTCCTCTCAATCCTCAGACTGGCTCATTTTGTTGTCATTTTTCTTTGGGGTCTTGTTTGTTTGTTTTTTACTCTCTTGTCATTGGGACTTTGGAAAAACAAAGTTCTCACAATCTCCACTTGTAGTTTCCTGCACAAGATGTTTTATTGTAGGCTGCTCATTTTAAGTTTCTTGATACTCCATACAAAACTTCTCTGTGACCAGGCAAGGTTTACAGTGGTTGGAATTCAGCCTACAACCCGTCCTGCCTACAAGATGTGCTGGGTCAGTGGTGGTACAGAACTACCGAGAACTGCCAACCAATGACTGATGTAACTTAAGGTCTATGCCCCAGAAAGGGAGCCCATGCCTGACACTGCCTGGATGGCCAGAAACCAGAAGCTGGATATCTCAGAGACTTAGGGTAGAACCAAACACAAATGTAAAAAAAAAAAAAAAAAAAGTCAATGAAATGATTTCTAATGACAGTCTTCTACACCCACAGATTGGTGCGTAGCCCAATCAGTATCAGAGAAGCTTCCTCCTGCAGCTTATGGAAGCAATAGAGAGACCCATAGCCAAACATTAGGTGGAGCTCAGGGAATCCCAGGAGAGAGAGGAGGGAAGTTGTGCATGGATACAGGGGGCTTCTGTGGTCGCATTACTCATGCATATGAATGACATGCCAGGGTGCACATGTGCAAGATTTAAGTCTCTGAGATGAGTAGGCATTGTACCAAACTACTGGGGTCCCATACTTAGTCTTAGTACCCAGGAAATGCCATCTGGGGTGACCCTGTGTACTGCCTGAGTGTTGTCAGGCGCTTAGATAATGGAAAGCTTGGAAATCCTAACAAATACAGTCATTTGAGACAGGGACCTTCCTCTTCCAAGCCCAGCCATCAATTCCATGGAAGGGCTTTTCCACAGGTAGCTCTGCTGAGCTATGCCCAGAGTCACTTCTTAGTCCTAGGCTAATTTTCACTTCTCTGTACTCAGAGTTCTTCCAGCTCATATTTCATTCTCAAATCTTCACTCTTTAATTCTAATTGTTCCCTCTGTTTTTTTACTTTATCTTTTTTATTTAAGAATTTTTTTTAATAATTTCACATAC
Source organism: Phyllotis vaccarum (assembly GCA_033318265.1). Taxonomy (NCBI): domain Eukaryota; kingdom Metazoa; phylum Chordata; class Mammalia; order Rodentia; family Cricetidae; genus Phyllotis; species Phyllotis vaccarum. The sequence continues at coordinate 13,392,536 of JARWLC010000014.1, read as the reverse complement.
CACCCACAAATCCGCTTCTCATCCCCCTACTTCCTCCCAGCCTTCCCCCTACCGCCTCACCCCCCCCCCATCCCTTCTTCTAAAAGGGTAAGACCTCCCAAGGGAGTCATCAAAGCCTCCTACATTCCATTTAAGGCACAGCCAAGCCTCTCCTCTCTGCATCACGGTTGAGCAAAGTGTCCCACCACAGGTAGTAGGCTCTTTAAGCCCTATCTTCAGTACTTTTCCCCACACTGAATCCTAGCAGCTTCTCACTCACAAGGCAAGTATTTTTTCCTGCAGCTTTCCTGACATAATGGTTCCAAGTTCAAGTTTCAAATCTCTTAGTGCCTGAGATCTAAACCCAGACGGGACCTTGAATAAATTGCTCAATTTCTTTTAGCTTTCATTTTGTCATTGATTAATTGGAGGTAAGAGTACCTGAATTTCAAGTTGTAAAGATTAATTGGTAGGTCCTTTTAGAGACTTAGCAGCTCTATGTAGAGTGCATGCTAAATCAACAATTCACTACTTGAGGGTTTGTGTTTTTTCTTTTTCTTTTTCTCTTCATCTTGGGGAATCATTTGCATCACAGACTTTAGCTGGAAGTTGAGTAAGAATCTAAAGAAAACTTTTGGTCAGTTTGTCATATTGGAGATTTTGATTTCTGAATTAAAATTATAAAATTTAAATCAATATGTGGCACATCTAAAAGCATAATAGGACACGACATTATTGTTTAGGGATGCGAAATAAAACTTGAAGGCATATCAGGTCAAAAACTAAGGAACTGGATTTTGTCTATGCCACATCTGGCACTTGTTAAAGACACCATGCACATATGCAAGATTCTAGAAATACATGTCTTTATGCATGAATATAAAATTCCTTGTTTGAAAGGCTAACATCCAAAAAGATAAAAACTGAGTTTTAAACAGTAATAATGATAAAATAAAACTGATAAGAGCTATCCGTTTGATATTTATAACATAAGACCATACATCTTTTTGCTTTATCTTAAGTACGTATTTTGAAGAAGTTTCTTACAAACAGGCAAACCTGCCAATGACGGTCCTTAAGTTTGCTTTGTAAAGAGGATTCTGCAGCTATTCTAACATGCACCCTCCAAAAATCTCCAAGTGATTCAGTCCTTCTGAGTTTCAAAACAAAATCAGCTTTTCTCCTGATGGACCTTCCATTTGCATACCCTTCATCCAGAAAAGACTCGTTTCAGTTCCACATTTTGGTCCTGTGACAGAATTTTCATCAACCCTACTTGTGTTCACATTAGCCCATAATCCATAGTCAATGTTTATGCTGGTCCTCCCACCAGATGCTCAAAAGATGGTTGCTGAAGGTTTTTTTGATTGTTGGGTTTTTTTTTTTTTTGCCATTTTTGCAATCATTTTTACTCAGCACTTGCTGATTAGTAATCAATTGCAAAGGAGCCACATTTCCCATCTATTGCTTGACTTTCTCTAACTCTCGAGAAAGAACTTATATGCCAAAGGACTTCTCTGACTACACAGAGCATGTCTGTCAGTCTTTCACCTATTTAGTTTTTAATACTATTCTGACTTTGTCTTCCCTCATTGGATTATGCATTCTCATGGTTGTGCCTCTAGCTTGTTCATAATTCATGGTCTTTGCCTTAAGGGTATGATTAGACATAAGCACAGAGAATATACTAAGCAACTCCATTGGTATGAGCTGGTGACAAGCCAAGTTCAATAGCTTTTATATATAACAAAGATTATCTATTACGTAAGACAATACAGATTGACTGTAAATACTCCTTTTTTATTTTACTGATTTAGCATGAATATTCATTTTCAAATAATTCTAAAACTAAATAAAATTATTCACACAGATATAATACCAATGTAGCCATGTGAATAACTACTATCACCTACACAGGAAAGTAATGTAATGGTCTCCTTTATCTACAGAGAAATTCCCAGAAACCCAGTGCATGTGTGAAACTGCATACTGTGTTTTTCCTGCATGTGCATATATATGATATAGTTGGTTTATAATCAGGCATCAAAAGTAATTAAGAAAAAAAAATTTAAAACAAGTAATAAAGTACATTATAATAAATTTAAGTGAATGTTATGTCTTCCATTTTTTCTTATCATATTAGATTCGCCCTTATTCCTGTGCTAGTATATTACATTAAGATGATAGAGTATTGAATCTTGAGATAATAATAATAACTACACAATAACTTGGAGGAGGCATCAGGCATGGTGTCATGTGGTTTAGGCTACCTTATAAGAGCTACTTAAGCATAGAATTTTACCAGATCTCATTTCCTAGTCAGCTACTAAGTGAGTACTGAGCCTGTCACATATCCAGCATGGGATTTATGGGACAACCTGTTATTCCTATCTCAATTCATCCCACTACTCAGAACAGCTTACTATTTAAAACTTATGAATTGTTTATATCTGGAATTCTCCACTTAATATTTTAAAAACATGATTGGCTGTAGAACAATAAAAGCTCAAAAAGTTAAAAAAAAATTAAAGGCTGAACTATTATACCTCTTAGGGGATGTTAATCTTTAGAGGCTATCATTTGCCAGAGAATGGATATATCTCCCTTTAATTAACATTTTCAGCCGAAGAAATTATGAAAAAGGTCTACATTGCAAATGAGCATTCTTAATTCATAAAATTTAGTTACATATATGTGTGTGTATTATACATATATATATTATATATATGTTTCCAAATTTCTATGTATTTCAGATAATGTACAAAGTTATTACTTGGAAAGCAACTATTTACGTAGGTTTGGGAAAATGAAAACAAGGATTCATGGTGCCTGAAAGCTGGTTCTCAGTATGAACCACACTAGCAGTACACTACACAGAGCGTTCAATGAAAAATGAGTATAATTCAAAGGAACCAAAGTTGAGTTCTTAGTCTAGGGAGGTATAATATTAGCTTTACACAAAATCAAATACTTTTGAAGTGCCAAGGAGAAAATCACTGACATCATGTGGTTGCTTGTTGATTTTTCTTGTGTCGCGTCTTGTTGTAATACAAAGTATAAATTGATATTAACTGGCATCTAGCAATATATCGGTTTTGGAGTTCTAGTAATATAAAGAGGAGATGTGGGAACACTTGATGAATTTTAAGGTTTCCTAGGGAAATCTCTGAAGGGGCCAGGTAATGGTGTGCTAAAATAATGGTACAATTATAAAAGAGAATGCATGTTTGTGTGTTTGATTGTTTTACTCTAGTATCTGGACATTAACACAAAGATAATTTCTTTGAAATGAGCTAAAATAGAGCCCTCTGACAATTTAGTTTTTAACCCTGCTTCAGACTAAAAGACTTTTATGTTTTATAATCCAGAGCTAAAGGTTTTAAATTTGAGATTGCACCACATCACTCAGTGTCATGAAGAAAACTGAGTGTCACATCCAATTCAGACAAAATTATGTATCAGCTTTGGGATATTGACCAAAATATGAGCAGCATCTTTTGTTACTGAAGGTACCTGAGGCTTTGTGATAAGTATCTTCTTGAGAGTGTAAAGACACTGCCTTTTCCAAATTTCTTCACAAGAGTTTCTAGGAGTGTCTTCCCAATGCTTTTATTTTCCTAAACCCACTTCTAAAGTTCCAAGTATTCCCTAGTTAAATCACATCAGATGAAGAAATGAAACACAGAACAGTCTAATAAAGACTCAGAGACTGAACTGAACCCTTTACTTGCCATGTTCCAGTATCCTATGTGCATTACTAACTCACACTCTCAAAGTATAATCTCTAAGAAGGAAAATATTTTGTACCAATAAGGAGGAAAAGACAGAAAGGGGGAATTTTTCTTGTACTCATCATCAGGAAACTGACAACATGGAAACTCTCTTGCAGCCATTTTCCTAACACCATGGTTAATAGAGCATGAGAGTTCTACAGCTCCAGATGATGAGCAACTGATCCCAGCATACTTAGAGCAGAGATTACCAGGAGGAAAACAAAAACCCTCCTGATATTATGCACAGTTGCTTTTTCCAACTCACTCTGCAAGTCTTATTTGCTGGAACTCATATACTGGAATAAGTTTGGATAATTATTAAAATTAACTCCAGTGTTTATTTATGAAACACTGAGGGGTTAATGACTTAAAAGCCTCGGGTGGGCTGGGAAGTTGACTTGACTCAGAATGCCTCTGAGTGTTAAAGTTGGGTAGCTTCGAATAAGGTCAACACAGCAACCTATATTAGTATCCACCATTTTAAGCCTGTAAGGGAAAAGACTTGTAGATGGAGTCTTTCATCCCCACAATTTGCCTCTCCACCATATAAAACTGTCAAAGCCCTGTACAAGCCTGCAGTCCACTCCCTCAAAGAAACCACTACCCTACATTGTTCAGATTAGATTAAAGGACCAGCTCTTTGTGCAAGAGGTCAGCCTCCTCTTTCTTTTGTTTTAACATAACCTCCATCAATCATGGCTAAACAAGCACTGTACTAAAATGCAGAGGCCAGGGAGATAAAACCTTCTGCTCAAGTTCTGCAGCAGCATTTGGGATATTCCATTCCCAGAAAAGGAAGAACATCTTTCCAGCCTAGGCACTGAATGCTAAAAAATGGTAGAGATAGCCCCAGAAGATGTGCTTGTCATCAGCTCTCTGTGGTTCTGAGTTTTATACGTGCAAACACACACACAAGCCTCATAGTAATGTACGATAAGTAATACCTTATTTCTCAGACCATAGCCTGTAATTAAAAGGCATATGATTAAATCTGTATGTGTGTATATTTGTGTATGTGACATTTATATAATTTACGTGTTTATAACATGTTTTGAGTCTATAAATATATACCACATACTATGACATATATGCATATTGAAATCTAGAATATGAAGGTTACATATAGAGAGCAGCTATTTATGTAAGATGTAAATACAGATGAATTTTGAGCTGATGATTCCAAGCTCATGTTAGAAGTACACTTTTTTATATGTAGCCTTATGAAACTCAATGCATATGGACAGATTGAAAACAGGCCATATAGTATTAGATTAGCCATATAAATAAAATACCTTTTACTTATAGTTTCGATATGTCTAGTTTATCAGCTTATTTTAAATTTTTTAGGTAACTTATTGATCTCTAATAAGTTGAACATTTTTATCAGTTAGCAATTTCACTTGGTACTAAAATTACAAATTTGTTCATTAAAGATGAGGTACTCAATTTCAGAAAAGTTGATAATGTGATAGTAATTGTAAAACTACTTTTAAAAAAATCTATGCCTCAAAATCTTCAGGTTTGATTAATAAAAATATTTTAAAGTACCATCTACTAAACAATACTAAGCATCTAGATATTTTGCATCATATAACACATTCATTGTTATATTATCACATCACAAAGATATACTACAGTACAGCATTACATGTGACATTTGCCAAAATTACCCAGAAAGTCTTTATATCTTTTTCTAGTTTAATTATCTGATGGGGAAATTTAGCACAAAGCAACTTCAGAAACAATGATAGCATGCAAGAATCAAAAACCTTAAGTTTCTAAATCTGAGATCATGTTTTCTTTCAAATCTCCAATTAAATAATCATGTGTCCCATAGTCCTCTTGAACCTTCTTACTGTTTGTTTGAGCTTTGGGATAGATTGGGTAAGGAAGGTATTCAGTGAGTCAGAAGGAGTTCTCTGCATTCGGAAGCAGGAGATACATGAGAGAAAATAGCAGGAGGCAAATTAGGAAAGAACAAATACATATTGAAGGATACCACATTGCTTTAGGAGTTTTTATACCAGCAGTGGAAACCCAGGACCAATTTACATCTAGGAAGGCAATTGTCACAGCAGTCACCTTGCCCCCAGGTGTGGCTGAAAAGTAAGCTTCAGCATGGTCTGGTAATTTGTTAGGAATGCAGACTCTCAGGACCAGCTCCACATCTACGGATTCGGAGATTGCTTTTTGACAAGATCCTCAAGCAAAGCACATGTACATTCCTGTCTGGGAGGCAATGACCTAGTGCAGAGCCTCCATGCTGGGTGCTTTCCCCTAGGGTAACCAGGACTACTCTGGAAAGTAGAAAAGTTAACTAAAACTTTAAGCATCTATTTCTGACTGTGTGAATGCATTCGTGGATGTTGCTTGTGTGTGTTTATTTTCATGCAACTCTTTGAAAAGTAGATTAAGTTTTTCCAATACTCACTATAAAAGCTGATACAAGGACTTTCACTTAATGTGTACAGAAGGGACCTTGAACTTGGAACAACAGCTCCACAGAGAGATTAGAGTACTGACTTTCTCATTATCTCACTTTCAAGGAACTAGAGCATGTGGCCATATCTGAGTAAAATGGATTTAGTGTATTTGATAAAAATAAAAATAGTTTAAGACCAATAGTAATAATGTGAGATATAGCCCCCCCACACACACATACACACACACACACACACACACACAACATAACAATAATAAAATGGCATAGCTAATAGTGCTTTGATTTGTGGTAGGAATAAGCAATTTTGTGAAGTATAATTGGGCCAGGAATTTCCTAATGATATTAGAATTGTATTCTAGTTGCAGTGTGACTACCTTTCACACTCATTTTCAAGCCTCACTCTAGCACTAGACATCCCCTGATTTAGAATTCTATTAGCTCAGTCTTGGGTTTTCTATTAAAATAAGGAATAGAGTCATTAAATAAATTATTCAGACAACTTGGTAGTGATCTTGGTAGAGATGGGATCCAAATTTTGGCAATCTGATCTCGCTCCTCTAGTCACTAAACACTATTTGCATAGCACAATAACATCAAAAAACAAATACTTTCACCAAAGAGAGACTTTAAATTTGCCAACAAGAACTCCAGTTTTCCCAGGTTTTATGCCATCTCCATTATCAAGCTAACCTTCATGGACTCATATCTCAGGCCTATACTGTACACTTAGTTTCAAGGCCCTCACAGCACCAGGCCACCACCTGAAGACTTAGTCTCTAAATATGACCTTGCAAACTCAGACTTATACCTACCTCAGCCTCTGGTGGTATCTACAAATGAAGACAAGCCAACAAGAGTTCTAGACCAACAGAGAGAAACTGATGTCAACCCTGTCTCTTTGGATACTGGCTACAGAACGTCTCCACAGAGTCAGATCTAGGCCTGCCTGTCCCTCTGAAGCTTATCAAGAACCCCGCTCCACTAAATTCCACCTCCAGTGCAAATCCCATAGACTTAGGTACCAAGTCTACACATGTGCTGATCTCAGAACCAAGCCAGCCAATAAGAGAACTCTAACAGCAAGTCTATCTATCAGCCATGCACGATGGGCTGCCTAGAATCTTTAGAAAAGACTTTCCTGAAAAAGACCAGCTTGCTAAAACTATGAGTTCTTACTTCACTAAATATGGTGACACCAATCAGGAAGCTGAATACCACCAAAGAAACATAACACGAGACCAGTAATCAACTCCACAGAAACGAAGATTTATGTATTACCTAAAGAATTAGAAATGACCTTTTAAGGGATGGATGTTTGGAGTATTATTTTAAGATATGCTACATTTGTTTATGCTGTGGAATATCTGCTTAATGACACAAAGATGTGCTACATTCATTTATGTTTTATTTGTTTAACTTTGTGAAGCTGTGTTTCTGTGCCTGTCTAAAACACCTGATTGGTCACATAGAGAGATGAACGGCCAATGGTGAGACAGGAGAAAGAATAGGTGGGGCTGGTGGACAGAGAGAACAAATAGAAGGAGAAATCTGGGAACAGAAAAACAAGGAAAACAAAGAAGGAAGGAGGGCATCGGAGCAGCCAGCCAACTACATCGCAAACCACAAAGTAAGAAGTAAAAGAAGGGGGAAAGCCCAGCGGCGAAAGATAGAGCAGGCAAGATTACAAAATGAGATCATTTAAGAAAAGCTGGCTAGAAACAAGCCATGCCAAGGCCAGGCACTTATAAGCAAGAATAAGACACTGTGTATTTATTTGGCAGCTGGGTGGTGGGCCCCTAAAAGAACTTTTAAAAACAGTTTATTTTTAAACTCAGTAAAGATTTTAAAAATACAGAGACAAAAATAGATGAAATAAAAAGCACAATAAAATAATAGGACCAAATAAATCAACTAAATGGAGAGATAGATTGTGTTCACGAATTACAAGAATTAAAATTGTTAAAATATCTATAATCCCCAAAGGCATCTAACAATTTGAAAAATGTCTATCAAAATTCTAGTGACCTTGCCCCCCCCCCAAAATGGAGAACTCAATCCTAAAATATACTGCAAAAAAAATCCCCAAATATTCACAGCAATAAATAATTGCTGGGAAGAAAGCATCGTTCTCTGTTGATCATATGGCCAATGGTAGGTTTCTCATGCTTCATGGACACTCCTCGCCTGTGCTCATATGGGCATCACTAACTGTACTCAGTGAGTAATCATAAGTGTGTAGGGGGGGTGTTAAGTTGAGATGGAATGTACTGGTGACAAGTGAAATGAAGGGAGTTGGTAGGGGAAATTTGAATAGATAAAATCATATTTTATTGCACATATATAAAATTCTCAAAATTAAAGACAAAATGAAAAATATAGGGGCTGGCGTCAGATAAGCTTCTTCTTGCAGTGGATGGGCATTAAGATAGGGACTCACACCTGGACGATAGGCAATGATAGAGAGTTCAGCCACTCAGCACTAAATAGATTATCAACTCTTCCCTTCAAGGCCCAAGGATCTATGCAGAAGAGGATATGAAAAATTGTAAAAGCCAGAGGTGGTGAATGAATCCATCCAGACACAACACACTAACATGTGTATAAACTCATAAACTGTGACAGCATGTACACCGCCTATAGTAGTGGGTTAGACTGCGGGCAGGTCTGTGGGTCTCGGACCTCTGGCTGCCCGGGACCCGAGAACCCCACTACTACAACCGCCCACACAGGTTCCAAACAGACAAAGTCTCAGCACTGAGAAAGGAAAGTGAATACAAAATCCCATCCCTAACGAATAGGCTATTTGCAATGGACAGTTTATTAGGAAAAAGAGTATTTGTTTTCTCCAAGGAAATGTTACTGGGCACATGAGCCATACTGTAGGACAGTCCCCAGACACAAGAGTATCTAGCCAAGTCAAAATAGATGCCATGTTTTCGACTTTGTACATTTTTTAAAATTTTGTTTTGCTTGGATATTTGTGTCTTATTGATTTCTTATTTTTAGTTTGCTTAAATGTTTTGATTTTTGTTTGGCAGGTTGTTTTATCTGTTGTTGTTTTCCCTGATTAGTGTGCTGTTTGTTCCTTTAGGGATTTTCATGAGAGAGATAACATGAAGTTGGGTTGGGTGTGTAGGGAGGTACAGAGGACCTGGAGAAGTCTGATAAAAGGAAAATATGATCAAAATATACTGTACAATAAATGTAAATAAAAATTTAAATAGAAAAATAAACGAACAAAAATAATAGAGTCTGAAAAAATAATAAAAGGGTCTGGCATGGTGGTATAGTACTTTTGCTTTTAATCCCAGGACTTGGAAGGCAGAGGCAAGTAAGATTAAGGCCAGAGAGGGATAAATATTGAAGGCCCTGTTTCAAAATGATGATGATGATGATGGTGAGGACAATGGAAAATCTATCACAATACAATAGTACTTATAAAAAGTCATTAGAGCAAGAGATTTGCATTTATTGTCAGCTGAATTTTTGACACAGTTGTCAAGAACATACACAGTGGAGAAAGAATTATAATTCCCTCTCCAATAATAAGAATGAAATGAAACTCTAATCTCACACATACAGAAACCAAAATGTGAGAGAGATTTAACATATAACCCAGGTGTCCAATACCAGAGGAAAATGAGAATGCTCAATAATTTTGCCCTGGGTGATGAATGTTTGAACATTTTAGACATGACTCCAAAAGCACTACCAGTGAAATAAAAAATGACCATGGGACTACAGAAGGCCTAAAAAGCATGCAGCACATAATCTAATTATTTAAATAGACAAAGGCCTAAATAGATAAGATACAAATGATCAACAAATATATGGTAAAAAAAAAAATGCCCATGGTGACAGACATTTAAGTAAACTAAAGTTACATGGAGACACCAGTTTTCACCTATTCAGAATGGATAGAGTTTAAAAATACAACAGGTTGAAAGCAGTGGCAAGAAGATAGAAAAGAGGGGACATTTGAACATTATCCATGGGTATGTGAGTTAATATGGGTACTGTGAGAAAAATATACAGGATGAAGCTTCTAAAAAAATGAAATAGAAAAGTCATAAGATTCAACAACTGTATTCTATGGCATAAATACAGAGATCAGGAAATCAGTAGGCCAAAGAGACTTCAGCTTTTGACATTCGTTACAGAATGGTGTACCAGAGAAAGTTCTGGAATTAATATAAGTGTTCTTCAGCAGATGAATGAATAAAGGAAATACAGTAAATATTATTTAACTTAAAAGAGAAAACGCTGTAGCACTGATGACATACGTCATCTGGTCAACATTATGTTAAGTTAAATAGGACAGGTACAGAATCACAGATATCATATGAGCTGATTGGTAAAAGCTAAGAAAATTGAGCTTATAGAAGAAGATGGAAGAATGATACCTATGAAGTGCGAGGGTAGGCAGAGCAGGTGAGTAGAAAATACTGTTGATAGATCCAAAATTCAGTCATGTTGGAAGAATGACTTCAAAAGGTCTAGCATACTGTATTATGACAATATTAATAGCACTTCAATGCACTTTTGAGAACTGCTATGATACTAGATTTTGTGTTCTCACCTACATATAAGTATGTGAAGTAATAAGTATGCCTGTTAGCTATATATTCCCAGTCACAGGTGTATTCATACTTGAAAACATCATGTAGTACATGATAAACAATTTGTATTTGGCAATTAAAAAATGTCCATCAATTAACAAAAAATCATTTGCTTAGTGTTTACCTTCCCCACCCCTGCCAAAGAGTCTTAATTTAAAAGTGGGAACTGTGTAAACTTCTTTAAATTTGTCTGAAGAAGTACAGTGAGGGCTGGAAATCACTGCTGTGGGCATTGGGGGCGGGGGGATGGGAATGGCTCAGAGGGTAATGTGATAACTGTGTGAGAATGAAAACTGGGTGTGAGCCATGGCTCCCACATAAAAGCCAGCCACAGTGGCAGAAGCAGGTGTCTGAAACTGCAGCATTAACGAGGCAGAAACAGGGACACCTAGAGCTTGAAGGCCTGCCTGTCTAACTGAATCAGTGAGAGCTGGGTTCAGTAAAAGGTCCTGCCTTGAGAAAATAATGAAGATTGGAGCAACCAAGGAAGACACCGATATCAACCGGTGGCCTCCACTTCTTCCCCTGTGTCTGTCTCTGTCTCTCTCTCTCTCTGTCTCTTGCATATACACACACAGTTATATGCACACACTCATGTGTGCACATGCATGAGGGAGAGGACAGAGAGAGAGAGAGAGAGAGAGAGAGAGAGAATCAAAGGAAAAAAAAATCACTGTTGTAGATTGAGGGAGAACAGAAGCAGAATAACTGGCCGGAAGGCTACCACAGGTCCAGGTAGGAGACAATAGAATTCTAAGTAAACATAGTCAATGATAGAAAGGTGGGAGTAAGTTACAATTAAATACTGAAGACAAAAATTTTCAGCAAAGAAACACATAACATGCTACTTCATTGAATGAGTGAGAAATGAATGATACTGGGGTATTCCATCAACTAAAATGATGGATCCTGGAGACCATGAAGGAGAGAGAGAGAAAAGGGAATGTGAGTGAGGAAACAGGAAACAATCTTTGTGTTACAACTAGAATGAAATATTCATATTGTTATCCTCAAAATGTCTAAATTTTTGGTAGCAACGGAAAAGTAATAACACATTTCTGTCCCTAATACCATGTGTGTTCTGAAATCCTCTCAAATAGTTACTATCTCAGCTGCCTAGCTTTAGAGTCCGCGGTAGTAATCTCTATTCTGTGGTGCATTCTGCTCTATTTTTACACCGGCAACAAAGGGACTCAATTAAAACAACAAACAATAAGTCAAAAATAGCATGGATTAGCATCAGAGCTATAAGACACCGAAGAGTTCCCAGCTGCCTTTGTCTATACTTCTCTTCCTGATTATACCCTTTAAAAAGCTTTCCAAATTGGGGTGGGGGGATAATAGATGCAGTGTGTCTGCATTCAGGGAGAAAATGCTGAAATTTCAGGTCATGTGGATTTCTGCTAGTGTGTACAAAGACATAAAGCCGCCAGTGGTTTTCGGATTTATTGTGGATTAACTGGTAATTCTCACAATGTCCCTTCCCCTCCTACAGAAAATTCAAGAGTCTTAGCGAACGAACTCTCTCTGAATTTGTTCCTTTCGGTGCCAATGAGTTTTGAAAAACTTTAACTGTGTCTCCATTTTCAGCATAATTATTCTGGCTGCTGAATGTCTGAGTTCTTAATAAGGTGTATTAGTGGACCTTAATAAAGAAACCTTAGATGTGCATATGAAACATACACTAGCAGGGACTGGCTAGTTTTAAGCCTTTGAGGATGAGGAAGCTGGATCAAACACAAAGCATGCTCCGCTGACATTCTCAAATTAAGAAAATATATATGGCCCAGCACTGACTGCCAAAAGCCAATGTTTCATTTCCACTCTGACTGCGTCTGACAGCAGGGGGTAAAGTGGCTTTACAAGCCAGTCACTTGCACTTTCCGCCCAAAGGCAAAGGACCCATTCTATCTGCATTTAGCTTAAACTATGCTGTTACCTCTTCTACATAGATGGGAACACAGAGGAAACTTCCATTACCTCTAAATGCAAACAAGATGGCTCTTTGTTTTCTTTTCCTCCCCCCCCCCCCAAATTACTTTCTGCCATGTTGTAGTTCAAATGCTAAGTGCTATTATAGGTTAGCTATTGGGCTAACCTATAATAGCACTTAGCTTGCTCAGAAATGCTTTAAAAATAGGAAATGATATTTCTTAATTATACCACAATTCAGAACAAGGTATAAAATGAATGTAATTTTAAAAAAAAAATTCTAAAACAGTTAACCAAATTATTGTTATCTGGTCTTAACACCCTTTTTTCTCAATCGCTATTATTTTCAGCTTATTTAGAAGTTAGCTACATTTAAAACATGAAATAGATTGACTGCTTGACTCTGGTACTCAATAGAATTGTTTATTTTCCAAACAACTGAATACTTAGTGTGTTTTTTAGTTGAGACAAATCTGTTTTTTGTCATAAACGCGTAGAATATTTAAATTCAGTCCTAGTGATAGCTCAAACGAAGCTATTATATAATTCAGAAGTAGTTGCTTCTTAATCTAGGGCTCATAATGATATGCAAATCTATGATGGCAAAGATGTGAGCAGTGTCCTTTTAGAGTTCTGCGATGTACAACTTATTCTGCTAGGTTATGCCCACAGAATTAACAAAAGGCATTTCCTAATGCACACGACACCAAAGTCTAATGTATCCTGCAAGAAGATAGTGAGACAGACTCAAAGGCAAATATACTAGAGAAGAGATGAGTTATAAAAAATCCTGTTTGATCAAAGGATCCGGTGATCACTAGGAATATGATGGGGAACCAGCTGCTTTGCACACTGCAGCAGATACAGCAAAACAAATGGACTGAAGTTGTAAGTTAGCTATGAAATTTTTCTGACAAGAGAGCTCATATGCCAACAGACTTCTTCACTGAGCATGATTCTTGGCTCTCTGTACATTAGAATCAACTGAGAAGATTTTCGTCCTTTCAGAAAAGCTTGAGGCTAGAAATTTCGTGCTGCTTAATAATGTATCTATCAGAAAACAATTAACATCATTGTGTTGTTGTTACAAAATACTATAAGCAATTTATAAATTAATATTTATCATATGAATATTGTGTATTAAAAACACATAAGTGTATATATGTTGCACAGCAATATGAAGAGTAAGATACCCCTAGTTGTCCTAGAATGTGTCTACTGTGAACAGGAGACCACTAGAACTGGAAAACTTAAATTCTGAAGACCCTAGCTCCAACCTAATAGTGTTCATGTACAAATTCAAATTCCTAGTTAGTATACAATATGATTTTTCAGGAAAGCTAAAGAAAGAAAGCAAACTAAACCATCAGGTGATCCAGACTTCTATGTGAAATTCCTCATCTCTAAATAACATTAGTCAATTCAAAAGGCCAGAAAATAAATATATAAATAAAAGACATCTGCATATCTGTGTTTTGTCTTTAGCCAACAGGCTGTCCACAAGTGACCTCTGATCTACAAAACATCAATCATTAATTGAGTTAGAGTTGAAAATAAGTCACTGGAAATCCCTTCAGAAAACTTCCTTTAAGAGCTTAGGCTAACTGATATATTTGGAAACAGTTAATTATTTTTCATAGAGCACATCTCTACCTGAGATGAACTCAACAAAGCAGAAGAGATATTGGAAAATGAAGTCTTGAAACTCTGGTTATGACAGAATTAATATTCAGCTAGAAGGCCAAGGATGCTAAAATAGTGCAAGCTGCCTACAAGCAACCGGAGATGAGCCAGCAACCAGTTTCAAGATGAGAAATGATAAGGCATTGTTGTGTTTTCTGATAGAGACACCTATAGGCATTGCTTTTTTTTTTTTTTTGAAGGGTTAAAATAGTAATGTTTTATGTGTAGAATTATTTTTTCTTAGAGAAGATGTAGGAAGACAACTCCATTTGGTCTTCTTTTCATCCATGCTCAACAGTACTAAGTCCTAGTATTTTTGCTATGAAAGAATTTGAAAACAAATATCTAAATGAGGCATACAGGGTATGGAAAGTATGACATTGCAAAACTTCTTGGTCCCTGGATAGTTTTCTTTAAATTCGTACACCAAGGTTGCAGAAAAATAGAAAAACACACAGGAAGCAGCTGTGAAGCCAGAGAAGAGCATGGAAGTCAAATTATATCTGAGTAAGAGAGAAGAGAAAAGTTATGAAAACTGCTTATTACTCTGCTGGAAGAGAGCAAACAAGCCAAGTTTCACAAAGGGCACGGATGGCTAGGAAAGTCGCCTGTCAAGAAGGAAATGGCAACTGTCCTGATACTTCCTTTGTTCTCATGTCTGCCTGTTTTAAAGGACATCAGGTATGACAATAACATTCATAAGTCAGGTGTATCAATTCCTCGATTTGTTTACATTGTTTGCAAGCAACTGCACTATCCAAGGCCAAATATTTTGATATTTTACTTCAAAATAATGACATCATTTCATTTTCTTCAAATGAAAAAAGGGAAAGAAAAAAAACTAACATGGAGTTTATTATTAGGTACTTGTTTAATATCTGTCAGGTTCTCTGCTTTGCAACCCCCTCTCATACGATAGGATGATAAATTACTAAATTTTATGCATCATTTCATTGAGAACTTATCTCATTTCTTTGGAATATTTAAAGTAAGCTGATATGCACATCACACATGAATCCTAATGAAAGCAAGTCCTACAAAAGTCATTGTTAATTATCAATTCACTTTTGACATCAGCTGTACATATTTAGAATGGTACCTCCTTTATCTCCTTGTTAACTGTAAACTCAGAACTATAGGACAGGTGTGAGGCAAGACACAAGTAAAATACCTCTCTTCCAAGACTTAGCCATATTATATTGTAATTTTGAGTACTTACAGTGAATAGTATATTCTTAGCATAACGAAACTGTTCCAGGCAATAGATTCTCCTTATTTACAAAACTTACTAAAATGAAAAAGATAGCTTTTCTTTTTCTTATTATTTTTGAATTTACTTCCTTAGTATTGCTGTTTGTACTAATGAAATAAAACTGAAGAAATACCTAACCAAAGACCATGCTTCTTGCCCTTAAAAATATCACAAATCAAAGAGTTTTGGTACATATAAAGTTAAATATATTTAAGATGTATATAGGCCACATATGCCTATGCCTCAAGCCTATACTCTCAACCACTGAGGGACTAGGGTAGCTGGATTGCCATGAATTTAAGGCCAGCTTGAGCTAAATAGTGAGTCTGAGGCTAACATAAGCTCATATTGAAACCCAGGCTCAAAAAGATTTCTAATTTAGTCATAGTATCCAATAAGTATGTTCTAGAATCATGCTGCTTTTATAAAGCTCTTAGAGGCAAATCAAGATTTTGAACAACATAAAAAAGGAGGTCAAGAATGGAATACAGTAGGTAGCACTGCATGTGTGAAAAATGAACTGTAGAACATGACAGTGATACCAGGTACTGCTGCAGTATAATAATGTCATTGGTAATATAGACCTGGGAGAAAGGAATAGGAAAAATTTAAGTTGAAACACTAACAGTGGTCAATGTACACACGCAGAGGATGATATATGCACAGACCTTGGGTTTTATTTTATGAGTAGATTGGTGCCAATAAAATGTACAGAAAAAAAAAATAGCCTGATGTACATTTTTTGAGTTTGAAACATGAACCTCGGGTGGAAATTACAATAGATGGGAAACAAATAGAGTCCTTGGGACTATGAAAGAGAAGACAGAGTTTTTAACATCACAATATGACACTGGAAGATTGACAGAATGGCTGTATGTGGGAGGGCCTAAACAGCCCATCTTGGTTTCCTTCACAACAACTCACTGATGGAAGTGCAAACAAAACGGAGACACATGGAGGGAGCTTCTCTGTCTATCAAGGGATGCTGCATTTTGTCTGGGTCTACTCTTTTGAAGAGTAGTTTCATGAGATTTAGCAAGCATTAATCAAACCAACAGAGGGAATAAGCAGATGGTAGGATAGTATCAAAGGCAGAAAAGTTCCAGGAAGGCTCAATAATGTCAAGGACGCTGTTGAGTCAACATCAAAAGAGTGAGCATTGGGTTCGGTGACTGTGACTCCATTAGGTTATTTCACTGGCCTATTAAGGAAGAGCGCCAGACTGCTTCAGGCTGAGCAGTGAGTAAGTGGAAGAGAAAGGACAAGTTTTCCAGACATCTCAAGCCCACATGACAGTGACACTCGCCCAAGGATCTTTACTCTACATGGAGAAGAAAACCCCCTCTGTGCTCAATCACTCATTGGTGAGGAAATCTATTAAGACATCTTGAGAAATTAGAATCATTTTCTTCAAACTGAGTGAAAGCCTTAATCACATTTAGCACTCTTTGAGAATAATAGCTATCAAGCGCCTTAATATGTCTCCTGTAGAGTGGCAGAAGGAGGCTGGATCACTTAGGGACCACAAGGTAAAATATTATCCTAAATACATGTTAAGCATTATAAACAATAGAGGTACTATGACTTCAATTTAACAACCCTAACTATTGCTTAGTGATTACAAGGAAAGTCTGCAACCAGTGGTTCTGTGAATCACAACCTCTTAAATGAGGGTTGCCTTAGACCATTGGAATAAATATATATATATTTACATTATGAATTGTAAAAGTAGCAAAATTATAATTATGAAGTAGCAACAAAATAATTATATGGTTGAGGGGATACCACAACATGAGGAACTGTACTAAAGGGTCACAGCATTAGGGAGGTTGAGAGAATTTCTGTTCTAGAGAATTTCCTGTGTTATCTCAACACTTACTCAAAGGGGATGAGTTTGAAAAACAGGGGTTATCTAAAATGGTATGAGAAGCCTTCTGAGTTATTGGTAGGGGTTGTCTAAGAGACCCCCCAAAAAACGTGCAGGTTATTGCTATTGCCTTTGATTGCCCTGCCAGGGAGGAAGGGAAGTTTATATTTCTGAAGAAACCACATACTTCAGACACAGAACTCACAAACCTCTGAGCTGGAACTGTCCTGAAAACTAGTTTTCATGGTACCAGAAAGCCTAATGCAGGCTTCCAAAGGAGGAAAGTCCTGCCAGATATCATGCCTATTAACCACGACAACTATCATAGCACAATAACCCTATAAGGATACATTAGTAGCATGCACACTTTGGTGAAAACTAATAGTTCTCAAATTAGGCTTAAGACATGCTCAACAAGAGGGGAAATCATGCTGGTGCTGGAATCCTAGGTAACTAACGGGGGCAATGAGGTCATGGATCTTGGAGGAGAACTTAAAATTGCTGCTCTACTAAAGTAGCATAATCCCTAAGCACAGTATAAGTGCCTCTCCTGTACCCACAAATAAGTATATCTTCACGCCTCACCAAGGGCACTTCTCTTTGCAACAGTTAGAGATCATTGCAGAAAGATACAGCCAATCAAAATTTGAAGTTGTGGAGCCCAGTTCCAACAGATACATCTATGAAACAAGCCCAATATCTAAACATATTGCAGGAGAGGGGACAGAAAGATTGTAAAGGCCAAAGGATCAGAGGTTTGCCATGAGAGTGTGTCTCCTAGTAACTTAAAAACTATATCCATAAAGTCTCACAAATATGACTG